>VRLP01003103.1:0-70986 GCA_009660295.1 Lophius piscatorius
TGATCGGTTTATCCACTTTTATTACTATAACAACTACTATTACTACTACTGCATGTATTTAGGATTCACGCAGTGAAACAGTCCAGGTTCACGCAGTGAAACATTTCAGGATCACACAGTGAAACAGTCCAGGTTCACACAGTGAAACAGTCCAGGTTCATACAGTGAAACAGTTCAGGTTCATGCAGTGAAACAGTCTAGGTTCACGCAGTGAAACAGTCCAGGTTCATACAGTGAAACAGTTCAGGATCACACAGTGAAACAGTCCAGGTTCACACAGTGAAACAGTCCAGGTTCATACAGTGAAACAGTCCAGGTTCATACAGTGAAACAGTCCAGGTTCATACAGTGAAACAGTCCAGGTTCATACTGATGTCATCATGCACTAGTAAATATTTCATAAGAACTATTCTAGTATTTTTTGTAATATTTCACGCTGAATTTAAACAAATGAATGCTGGATTATAAAACTTCAGCAGATTTAAAACGTTTATTGGGTTTCTTTTCACACATTTATTGTTTGGGGATATTTAAGTAACTAAATGAATGGTTTAATCGTTGGAAAACACAAATGTTTTCTGTTTACCTCGGAACGCAAGGAAGTCCAAAAAACTTAACGAGCGTTTTAGCTAACGGAATGGAAATCAGACTGTTTCATTTCCCCGTCCACTAGAATACATTTACATGTTTCTCAGGCTTTTTCTGCTAGTTTTGCAGAAGACATCAGATGAGTAGGTGGTTCTTTGTTGTGACTGGGACACATTTGCATACAGACTGCCGATTTAATGCAACTCAGAATTGTTTGAATGTGGTCTGACCTCCGAAGTCCACCAGGGCTTGTTCCCAGAAGGAGTCGCGGAATATTCTAGAGAGGCGGCCACAGTCACCTGACTTTAGTCCTGGAGGAAATCTCTGCTGCGATTTGAAGAAGGTTTTATGAGCAGGTGAACGCAGGAATGTTCCACAGCTGGAGGCCTTCATCCATGAGATGAGCAACGTTGCCCGAAGCTGGTTTCACGTTGGCTCCGGTCAGCGCAGCTAGTGTCTCTAGAGATGCTCGTCGTTAAGGCTGGAACATTCAGATACTGCAGGAAAACAGAATGTTTTGTTTTGCTTATACAAATATATTATTTCATTGGATTTTTGCCAACGGATGGTAAATAGAATATTATGCAAACTAAACCTATGATTCAATGTAGGTTTAATAATTTTGTCTCCGACTGTGAAAGCATTTGTTTTAGGCGGGTGTGTTTGTGCATATGATTGTGTTCGCGTGTGTGTGTGCGTGTGTGCGTGCGTGGCTGTGTGGGTGTGTGTGGGTGTGCACGAGCCGTTTGGCACGCGTGTTTGGATTAGTGGCATGCAGGATCCAGGAGAGCAGGATTAGGAGCAGGGGGGCCAGATGGAGCCACAGAAACAGAGGACAGTTTAGGAAGAGTAAGTGTGTGTCAACAACGGGGGATGTGGCTTTGTGTGTGTGTGCGCTTCTGAGTGTCACTGAGCACGCACGTGTTCTTTTGAGTGCTGCCTCATGCCCTGACCCCTCCCCTCTGTGATTTCTCAGTCAGAGAGCACGCAACAACACGCACGCAAACGCACACTCACACGCCCACACAGACACATGCAGGCCCCCACACACAAACACACTCACACATACACATAAAATTCCTTTTCAGTATCCTCTACTCCGGGCTATATGAAGTTCTTCACCACCATTTGTCTGTGAGTGTGTGCATGTGTGTGTTTGTGTGTGTTGTTTTGTGTGTGTGTGTGTGAGTGTGCGTTTGAGTGTTTGTGTGTGTGTGTGTGTGTGTGTGTGTGTGTGTGTGTGTGTGTGTGTGTGTGTGTGTGTGTGTGTGTGTGTGTGTGTGTGTGTGTGTGTGTGTGTGTGTGTGTTTGTGTGCGTGCGTGCGTGTCAGTATTCACTCCAGCGTGGATCCTCCGAATGTTTCAGGAGACGTTTTGCTTTCAGCTTTCTAATTCAATTTAAATAAAAGGAAATGTGTGTGTGTGCCCGCTCTCGTGTGTGTGTGTGTGTGTGTTATATAATTACGTGTGTGCCTTGGGTTAATATCACAATAACTTCAAACTTTTAACTCGATTCCTCTGACTTACTTCCGCTGCTGCTGAAAGGACAGAGCTCCTTCAGAACCCTTCCACCATGAGCGCACACACTCTCAGATTTCAGATATTACTATTCATTGAATGTTTTACCTTCAAATTACGTTGGTTCCCTTAAGGGGAGATGCAGAATTGGAAAAGCACCAACAACTTAATGACTCGCATGTTTATTTTTCAATGACGCTTCCATTTAGTAAATAGTCCCCTGCTGTTGTTCCCAACATCAAGGGTCTATCCCTGAAATTCCCCAAATACCCTGCATTGTACAAGTAACCCCCCTGATTGAACTCCTCAAATTAAATGTTCTGTCTGAAAAACATGACAGAAAAAAATCCCCCCCTGGTGAGTAAAATAAGAACTTTTAGACTAAACTGTGGTACCGTATACACAAATTAGATCTGAGTCAAGAAAATTGAACTAAATCGGACCAACGGTCAGAGATTATGTTTGAATAATCGTGTTCTTCTGTAAAAAAAAACCACAAAAACCTCCCCTTAGTGTAAAATATGAATTGTTCGAGTAAAGTATGATACATACCAGATATATCTCCTTTAGTCGAATCATACGCACCAAATTTGGACTTCACTGGACCAATGGTTGAGAAATTATGACCCGAAAACTTTTGGAGATTATTGATGTCATTTAACCTTTAATGTCCTGCTCCTGTGTTTGGTGACCTCCTTTTGAGTCCCTACTTCTTCCTGAAAAATGACTGAACCTATTTATAATATGACCAAGTGACAGCGTGTATATGCTAAACAGTAAGGGTTCCGTGGATGGAACCCTGGGGTACGCAGAGGAGGAGGCATTAATCATGGCTATTGAGTAAGTCCCATTCGATAAGTAGGTCGGTGTGTTTTTTTGACCAAAGTAAAGCATGTGAGGACTTACTACAAATATTTAAGTAACTGGATAGAACAAAAAAAAAAGTCTAATAAAGGTGAAATTGATTTCCATAAAGGTTGAAATCATTTTAATCAATTTTGACTATTTTCCGAAAATTACAAAATTTCATCAAATGAGATTGTTTTAGTATTAAATAACATGCTGGACCAAACAAGATGTTAATTTAATGAATACCCAAAATAGATAAAATCTACAAATACATAGTTGTTTTGTTTTATAGCCGGTTGCATAGGATGCCGCAGATTGTGTCGATGAACATCTGGCTTGATTAACATGTATGGTTAGTTTTATAACAGCTTCTAAGAATGAGAACATGGACTTTTTTTCATACAAGTTAAGTGAAATCCTGAATTCTCTATTAAATTTCTTCCCTCAAGAATCCTCATCAATGAAGAATCAAACAACAAACCTGTTGGGAAGAAAAAGAATAGGAAAAAAGAAAAGAAAGCTTATATAGAGTTTGGTGTCACCTTATAAGCAGGAACTGATATTAATGTCAGAACACACACACGGCTGATTTATCACCATTACGATAACATTATTATAGCCATGGAGACTTTACATCCCGTTGTTCCTTTCGTTTAGTTCGTGTCGTTGACCTTGAGGAGGGGAATGAACCTCATTTGTTCACTCGTTCTTGAAAGGAAAGCACTTATCGTCGGGATATTGCTCAATTTGCTGCTTTCTGGTTCTTTACAACAAATAGGCTTTAATCCGTCCTCCATAGAGCCGTTCCTCCGCGCCTTGTCCTTACGTTGAGTTTATTAGCCGAGGTAGCAGACGCACAATAACCGCTGTGTGTTCATACATAAGCCTCTTTACTCCTTGACCTCCTACCGAGCGTGTTGAATGAAGTATTAAGTGTTTCTTGATGCATAATTGGGAGGCTGTGTGTGTTAACAGAGTCAGATGACATGATGATGGGTTCATTAACGCCGAGCGCCACGGCTTGGTGTCCGTCACAACATGGTGGAGATGTATTGACATGATAAAAGAGAGGATCTTCTACGGTCGTCCTCATGACAGCGGCTCATTGCCATTCAGCTTTCCCACGTGACGCGTTCTCTTGGAATAGAACTCTGTGCTCCTGTACATAAAAGTCACAGAACATTTTGTAAAAAATATCGTATCAAGGGAGGCGAGATATTGGTGGTCTCCCATTTAGGAACACTATGTGGGACAGAACGCTTCAAGGTCACGCCCCATTTGTTCCAGGAAACTTCCCAACCGTGACGTCAAATAATCGTCATCGTCCCCTGGTGGCTGGGTATGTTTTTTGAAGCTAAAATAAAAGCAGAAACATTACTATTGACATTTTAGTATGGCTTCCTTACTGGGTTGTTGAGGTTATTACTGTTATCACTTCATTTTGTTTGTGTGTTCCATTTTCTTTTACTGGTAAAAGCTACATGTGGATGGCGACACCATGACATCACACATCCATGGATGTACCTTTGGTAGGTAGGTTAGGGGTATGGGGTCAAGCCCTGGTCGACTTGCTTGGTGTATTTTAAGTGTTTTAGGCTAACCGGTTATTATTACTGACATTTACTTATCTTACTTCAGGATGAATGTTTATTCAAATAGATGATCTTTGATGATTAGTCGTTCAGAAAGTCTTTGGCGCCCAGACTCTTCAGGGAGATTTTGATTAGATGGTCTCTACACCTGAGCAACATCAGCATGTATATTCCCTCTTGGCGCCTGAATACTGGTGGTGGTGGCTGATGACTCTGCTGAGACTGATGAATGATGTAGTTCATGGATCTGGGGAGACAAAGCGGAGTTGTGGTTGTGCTGATGGCCCGCAAAGCAGCAGGATGAAGGAAGTAGATGGATGGATTGATGGATGGATAGAGAGAGAGAGAGAGAGAGAGAGAGAGAGAGAGAGAGATAGACCTACCCTTTTTGCTGAGGTAAAGGTGTAGTGGGTAGTTTTTGGTAACTGTCCTGTAACCGATATGAAATAATATGGTACTTACTGTTATAAGCGTATGGCAATAGTTTCCAATCCACCAAAAAATAGCCGATATTAGTATAGAATTATGGATGTGGGAATGAAAAGAATCCTCCCTGCCCGTTGGATCTGACATTCTCAAAAGGCCACACAGATTAATATTGTTAATGAATGTACTGGAGGGGATGTAGCTTCAAACGCTCAATTGAATTTGCCTCCAATAATCAGGTAAGTGTTGGAAATATGTGATACTAACCGAGGTACTTTCAGGAAAAGGAAAAATTCAGGATCCTCTTCATTTGGGCCATGAATATTGAACAATGTCACAGGCCTTGAATGCAATTCTCCCGTCACCTTGACATCCTCTTCTGTCAGCACTAGTGGATTAATGCCTAAAAGAGATTCCTTTAAAAATCATTCATCTGGACTTAAACGGGAAGAAAGAGTGGTTTACCTCTGAGTCTGAGTCTTTCTTTAAATGTGTTTTTTTGAAGGAAGATAATCCCAGATTTAAGAGAATTTAAATGTGCTAATGCGTTAGCCCTCATTGATTCCTTTAACGTTCTGAAAAGAAAAGATTACATCACCCCGTCTCTCCCTAGCTTCATCGGAATTATCCTGCATCATATTTGTATACAATAATCCCATCTGCTAGGCAACACTTATCCCTCCCCACCGTAAGCCCCCTCCTTCTACAAGCAAAACATTAACGCCACTAGATCTTCCAATTGTCACCCCAAGAGCACAGCGCGAATCCACTGCAGAAGGAAAAGTAAGAACTAGAATAACTATAAATGGAAGGAAAAAAAAATTAAGTATAAATGAAGTCACCTCCCTATCTAATACCTGGGACTCTTTTTATGAACGCAAACAGGAAGCCTTAAGCTTAAGTAAGCAAAAAAAAGGACATGTAGGACTTTATGATGGTAATAGATATTTAGTTTCCCGTGAGAGTAATCCTCTTGAGTGACTTTTGTTTACTAAATAAACTCAACAAACCAACAGCAACCCGCTGAAATTATGATTTCCGTGTCCGCTTTGTGAGAAACAGGCTGGGTATAAACTAACCCTATGTTTACCGTCATCTTCCCCCCGGTCTGAAATGGCCTTCAGCATGAACAAGATTCTTCTTCGGGTCATTGAATAGTAGCTCCTTGCCGTGATGTGTGACAGTCAGCTTCGCTGGATACGTGATCCCAAACCTGACTTCCGGGCTTGCCCAGAAACAGCCTACTGACCGGGTTGAACACTACTCAGGCTCTGGCAATTTCATTGGTCAGTTTTCTGAACATCTGAATCTGCTGTCCTTGAAAAGTTCTCTCCATGTGCCCCATCAATAGTTGGTTCTTCCTCTAACTCCAAAACTTCTTTCAATACGCCCGCCGCAAAATCTCTGGGGAAAAGTCCTCGCTCTGCATCCTACTTCAAACCCGCGATCCTCAATTTCTTTGAACATCATTCCAGGTCGGGTCGGTCAGCTTGTCACATATCAACTTCAGCTTCGCCACCTCGTCTGTTGTTCTTACAGCTAGCTGCAACCCCTTCAGCATCTCAGCTTTTGCCCCCGCTTGGGTTTTGAATGACGCAATGCCAGTTCCCTAGATCTTCCGTTTTTGGTTCGCTTGATACAGTTCTATTGAACTTGAATTTATATGGGAAGGCACGGGTGTTTGTTCCCTGTGGTTATATATTATAGCCCATGCAGCCTCATCCATATAACTTATTCCTCCATATCCGGCACAAACTCAATATATGCGTTACTCCACGAAACCTGTCTTGCAGATATGCTCCTCAAGAGTGCGAGATTATAGCGTTCATACCCAGGTGACTTTGGTGTCGATTCTGTACGTTTGTAGGAGAGTGACGAGGGGTTGAATATGACAAATGGGTACGACCTTGTTTTCTGAGGCTACCTTGAGCACTGCACATCTCAGATTCAACAACTTACTGCTCCACATTCAGCACTCAGTTATTTTCATCTTTTGCCTTTCTATCGCCCCCTAAGGCAAAGTGTTCTCAATGGAGGGGTCAGACAAAGAGGGATTCAAAGGCTATTATGGATAGGCACTAAAGAGTTTGTTATACCTCGCCCGGAATAAGGAATATGGGGCAGACTTCTGGAGCCAGAACGGGGAGGGGAGCTCGTCCGTGAGCGTCTGGTGGCCGGGCCTTGTTCCAACGGGCTCAGCCGAGCTCAACCCGAACAAGCTTCAGAGCACGACCGCACTGTGGGTACACTCCCTGCTGGAAATGGTGTCGGGCTCAAAGCTGTACGGGTAGCTTTCCATGGAAAGGTTACCCCTAAAGAAGGCTAAAGTAGATAATGGCTGCCTGTGACAAATCCTGAAAGTGACAAGGCTTATTCTGTGTGTTCTTAAGAGAATAGCTCTGGTGTGATAATGACATCTTACAACCTGCCAGACACATGATAAACACTAAAAACTGTTACAGTAGAACTAGATATATATACTCTTTTAGTCCACACATAAGTCTGTTTCTTATATTGCTTAGTCTCTGTGTGAGTTTGGTCGGAGTGTTTTTGGTGTTTCATGTAAACAATTTAGCCAGACACAGATATCAGGAGTGGGCTACAGATGTCTGGTAAGAAAAGTCAATTCTTAAATTTCGCAAATTGTTATTTTCAAGTCGATCCAGATGAATTCATTGATTATAAAGAGTCAGCACTCTTGCGCTGTAGGTTTAGCTAGCCTTAGCATTGAGCACAGGAACCCCGGTTGTGACTGCCTAGCACGGCAACAGAAGCACTCTTAGACGCATTGCTAGCATACCCTGGTTACATGTGACAGCGTGACATAACATTGTCATGGTTTCATACTTGCTTTCTCCATAATGAAATTGAACAGCAGGAAGTAATTGAATTTTCCTTTCACAATCCATTAAAGGAAATTCTGTACATGATTTGAACCAAATTAACTTACGTTGTGGGCCATTTATTTTTCTGTTGCTCACTGTCCTTTGTTTGGACGCATTACTACTAACAAGACTTCAGCATGATGCTGAAGCCCTGCCAACAATCGCCGGCTTTAGCTCCAGCGGATACATGTCCATGCATCGGACATACATAAGGAGATCTGTCAGAGTAATGCCAGCAAAATAACAACTGCCTTATTTCTTTCACCAAGCAGTTGGCGGAGGATTGTAACAAGCATTACTCCATTAACACAGGCAGAAAAGGTCAGGGGTTAGGGGGTTAACAGCCGAGGGCCCCTGTGACCACAGGGTAGAGAAACTCCTATGATCTCAGAACAAGGAAGAGTTACCCATCACACCATCAGTGGTATATTTCACGCAATTGCTTTCAAGCTGAGAAGTAGATTGGATGATTGATGCTCCTGTCGTGGCTGTTTCGTTAGGGTACTAACCTGCCCCTTATCATGAACGAACGTTGTACGATTTTAGACGTTTTGTTCCTTAACTCCAACTCCTGCTGTACGAATAAATACTCTATGATGTAAAGAGAAAGCTCACGATGTTTGTGCTCATACTCCACGGTCTTATCGTCGAGCCACGACTAGTGCTTACACTGTACGTGTAAAACAAAAAATGACAAAAGATGATTGGGCAAAGCTGAAACTCGCCCACATCTCGCCGAACCAAGATCTCAATCAGCCGGATTCAGGTCTAGACTTTGACAAGAACACTCCAGAACTTTATCTTAATTCCTTTGGTTTAGCAATAATGAAATCGCCAACGCCGACAACGTGTCCATGTCCGCCGCAGATCTTTTGTGTTAACGCACTAACTCAAAAACGATTTCATTATACATTTTTCAAACTTTATATCAACGTAGACCTTATTGTGAGGAAGAACTGGAGATATTTTAGGAAAGGTCAGTTGTAGATTTATGAAAATAGAGGGAGTGTTATCTTAAAAGAATTTCGAGCCATGATTTCTCAATTGCTGGTTTGATTCAGTCACATTTGGAGCATATGCATGTACTTGAGGAGATCGATCTATTTATCTATTCTACCTTCTTTTCTTTTTTTTTACCATAATAGTTCATATTTTACTCACTAGGAGGTTTTTTTACAAAAAAAAAAACACTGTTTTTTTGGACTGAACTGAAAACCAGCTTTGTTTAGATCATTTTTAAATTGATCCCGACATAGACCTTAGTACGAGGAAGATCTAGATTGATTGAAAGGTCGACTGTATATTCCTGAAATAATGGGGGGCTTTATTTCCAAACGTTTTAGGTCAATCATTGTTCAGATTTAGTCCCAATTTGCTGCATATTAATGTACTTGAGGAGATTGATCTACTGTGCGTTGTGTTCCACTCTAATAGTTCATGTTTTACCCACTAGGGGAAGCTTCTTTTTAATATGAAAAATACTGTTTTTGGACATAATCGCTTTACCATTGGCCTGGTTTAGTCCAAATTTGTTGCATATGAATTGACAAGATGAATAATACATACTTGTATATATTATATTTTACTCTAAGAGTTCATATTTTACTCATTAAGGAGAGATTTTTACAAAAAACAATGTTTTTGCGAACATAACTTCCTAAGCGTTGGTTTTATTTCATCCAAATTCCATGGATATGTCTCAAGTTGAGAAGGTCTATCTTCAACATATCAAATTTTACTCTAATAGTTCATATTTAACTCAGAGTTTTTACAAAAAAGCACTGTGGACATAACTTCACATTGAATATGGGTTCAATCGGGGAGATTGCTTGTAGAACGCAGAGGATTGGGGACCTTTGAGGGTATAGACTTTGCTCCCTGGGAAGACAACGTAGGCCTAGTTTAGAAAGGGGACTTGTCGCCTGATGACATGACATTCGCCGTCAAAATTTCCTGCTATAGAGCTGAAGCCATATTTCCCTCAATGATGGTGAATCGTTCTGGTCCTGAAAAGCATCTCCACAACCTTCAGCTGCCACCTCCATGTTAGGTCTGGTGTTCTTCTAGTGGGTGAGTTTGCTTTATACCAGATGGATCTGGACCCCTGTCGTGAGATGCAACCGAGGCGGAGGATCCTCATGCTGGTTGTTTTGATAGCCGTTAAGCAGCTGATCACTAAATCTCACTGTCGTTGACTCAGGCTTAACATAAGCTGGAAAAAAATGGCAAAGAGGAATCGATAAAATAACAGACTGACAAGTGAGATGTTTGAATCAATAGTCGGGCAGTGAGGATGACATGCTCTGTTGATGTATTCATGGGATCTGCACCCTGAGAATGATCTGGTACATCATGTTCACCCTGCCTTTGGGGCGCCGCCAACTCCAACCACCATCAATGTTTTCACCCAGCCTTCATTGTGTCAGCATGGATTTAAGAGGAACGCCTTTATTTGCAGTTCGCTTAGCATGCCTGAGATTAAACGCACCTGAGATGATGACATCTCAGGCGCCGGTATTCTTTCATTCCTCACGTTATAGTCCTGCCCTGTTGTCTGTTATGATCGCTCTTGAAGTAACTCACAGAGCGGTCTAGTTCAGCTGACGAGCCTCAGCTAGGGCTGGGTCACAATCGTACATTTTTTTCGTTTAGAGTTGAGATCACGATTCCGCCCCATGAACTGCAGGAAGTAGACCCAGTATATTATCCACATGGCAAGATCGACCCATGCTTTCATGTTCTTCGCGCCAAATTCTGTCCTTACCATCCAAATGTGGAAATCCAGACTCATCAGACCAGGCGACCTGATGTGGTCTTCTGCTGCTTGAGCCCATTTGCTTCAAGGTTCCACGAGTTGTGCCTTCAGAGATGCTCTTCCGCATACCTCGGTTGTAACCATTGGTTATTTCAGCTACTGTTGCCTCTCTATCAGCTGGAAGAAGTCTGGCCGTTCTCCTCTGACATCAGCAAGTCAATGTCGCCCAGAGGACTTTCTGGATATTCTCTCTTTTTCGGACCATTCTCTGAAAACGGTACAGATAGTTGCGCTTGGAGATCCGAGTAGATCAGATTCTAAAATACTCTGGCACCAACAAGCATGCCACGTTCAAAGTCACTTTAATCACCTTTCTTACCCATCCTGATGCTGGCTTTGATCTTCAGAAGGTCGCCTTGACCCTCTCTGCGTGACTATATGCGCGGATTTGCTGCCGTGTGATTGGCTGATTAGACATTTGAATTAAGGAGCAGTTGAATATGTGGGCCTAACAAAGCAGTCGGAGTGGAGTATGTATGTATGAGTAGAAAACTGCATTCTTTTTACAATGAGTCGCCAAAGCGCTAGAGCCAGCTGCTTCTTCAAGTCTTCAACTGTCTTCTGTCAGCTGTAGCAGGAAGTCTGCGCCATCGTACGTTATGTAATCAAGCAGACACAAAAGCTGAAGTGAGTTTGGACAAAGAGCTGTATCCTAAATATGAAAAATATGAAAATAAGAGTTCGGGTGAGTGAGAGACTGAGAATAAGTGTGGCAGTAGAGAGTGAAGACAGAAGTGAGGACAGGAAGTGGTCGAGAGTGCAGAAGGTTGAGTGGAGCACGTGATGACAGTGAGCATGAGACGCTACACATGCAGAGACAGACGGTTTGGGGGGGGGAGGCTGGCAGAGAACAACTCGAAGGGAGGGAGCATGGGAGAGAGAGAGAGAGAGAGGGAGGGCGAGGAGGTAAATAAACAGAGTAGCCATTCCTCCCAGCAGCGCGTCTGAGGCGGAGAGCTTCTGTTGCCTCACATCTCTCAGCTGATGGCTGCAGCTCCGGACTTGACCCCTGTGCTCCGCTTCACCGGGATCCACTTGATCTCCCATGTCACCGGGAGGTTGTCGGCCGGGGATTTAAGGACATCCTGTTAGAGATTTACAGATCAAACAAAGCTGCGTGAGCCACATTCACGACCTGACGAAGTGGAGCCTGTCATCGACGTCTAGTGGTTTTGTTTTTTAAGGGAACAAATTGTTTCACGGGAGACGGGAAGCGACGACTGGTGAAGAACGGCTGCTCACTTCTCCTGACAGTCCTGCAAGGAGCGCAAGATGCATATACTACAGCCGTACTGCATCAACAGGTCGGTGTGGGCAGATAGCGTCTGTGTGTATGTGCTGGAAGCGGCCGATAGCGCTCGCCACATGGTCGCAGCAGATAGAGTCCGAGGTGCGTGGCGAGCGCCGTTAAGAGGGGCTCGCCCCCTGCTTAACGGCACAAGCAACGGAGTCTGCTTCTCGTCACCTCCAGCCTCATCATGCCACGGCCGATATCTGACAAACTGAATAAATTCATTTGCGATCCTTTGTTTTGGAGAATGTGAAGAATGTCATGTAATGAAGTTATTCACATGATTCTCGGAGTTCCAAAGTTCTTTGAAAGGGGAATTCTCAAAATAGTACATTAGAGACTTTTCAATAAATGAGCATGGCGCTATATCGGTTTAGTAGGAGGGTGTGTAGGCTAACAATCAGCTGGTGTGTGTGTGTGTGTGCGTGTGTGTGTGAGTGTGTGTGTGATGTGATATCAGTCACATTATTTTTAGCTGATGCCTGTAGAGCGGAGCTATAGGCCGTGTCTTTGCAACAGCAGCATGTGTTCCCTCTCTGTTTCCAGGGTGGGTGTATTTAAAAGCCACCGTTCACCTCTGCCAATAAAGGTTGAAGGAGGCCATGTGATCCATGCCATTTTTTTTGGGTGCGAGAGTGGGAGCAGGATTACTCGAAATCCCCAAAAAAAGAAAAAAAAGTCAGATTTTTTTCGTTGAAATTTTGTGTAAAGGTGAGTTTTTCTGGTGGTGAAGATGGTGAAGATGATATAGATTCCCACTATGGTGAGGCCTCTGTTTGACTTTCTGACAGCCGCAGCTCTTTCAGTGAGGGGCCGGTCATTCAGAGGACAGATCATGTGTCGCAATAGTAGGATTCACAAGTTTGTTTATTTATCCTTGTTGTGTTCTGTTGTTGTTTTCTCTTGAAGGTTTCCTCTGCTTTTTTTTGTTGTCTGTCATTTTAAAAAAAAAGGAAGTATTTTCTTAAAATCTGTAGAAGTTGGCGAGAAATGGTGAAAAGATTATGAGGCCGGATTTGTTTTTCCTTTTAAAGAAAATCATACTATGGTTAAGCAGAGATCGATTTTGGATTTTGACACTTTGTCAAAGTTCTTAAAGGAGGAGTGACGTAAGAATCGTTATTCCAATCTAATCCTGTCACGGTATTAGATTGGAATAATCTATTAGTAGGGGTTAATTCGTCTGTGGTGGGGTTTATTCTCAGAGACCCTTTCAATTACCGTTCTGACGTACATGCACAGAAAATGGGGGAAATGCATCATCTATATACTTTTTAAGGATATTTATTTGTATTTATTATATTTTATGATTTATGTGTCAAAAATAACAGCAATGGACATTTTTTATCCATATTTTTTATCCATATTTTTTATCCATATTTTTCCATCTAGTAGGTCTGGTTGAGGTCTTAAGTGGTCCTGACGGTTTAATCGGTGGTCTGACCTGTCTATAATGTTAAAGTCTGCAGGAACCATCTAGTAGGTCTGATGGAGGTCTTAAGTGGTCCTGACGGTCTAATCGCAGGTCTGACCGGTCTATAATGTTAAAGTCTGCAGGAACCATCTGGTAGTGGGGTCTTCTGACGTTTCCTTCAGCTGGAACTCACAGTTCTTTCTGGTAAATACAGTATTTTGCTGGAGTGGAGCTGTGGGCTTGGTTCAACATAAATATGACATCAGAACAGGCTCTACGTCCGGATGTACCGATCAGAGATTCTGATGTCATACATGAGGAAAATAACCAAAAACGTTGGCTTGACTGAAACGTTCATTATATCCTGATTTGGAAAAGACACAAATGTTTTAATCCACTAACTAAAATTAGACTAAAATGTTGTGAGGAAACGTTTCCAAAAACAAGATTTTATGACAGGATTAAAACTAATAAGGATATCTGACACAGGACTAAGACTACATTTAAAATAGCTTACAATATTAAGGTGACAGAAAACTGAAGTTTAACTTGGAAATCCTTTTGAATCGATAAAATAAAGGCGATCACAGGCTTATCTAGATTTGTTCTTTGTAAACCCCCGTTTTCTAACGGTTATCATTGTTTGTTAGTGTTGTTAGTGGGTACCACCAACCTAGTGAGGGCTTGAAGCTGAAACCCATTTAAGATTGATTTTAGGTCCATCATGTCCGTGACAGGAGAGTAGAGGAGATTTGTGTTTTATTAGTTTACCTCCAGGAAGAACTCTTATCCCTGGATTTTTGTCTCTCGTGGAATGATAGACTGTAACAGATAATTCTACTGCTCTCTACTGGCCCAAATATTAGAATTGATTAGTTTGTGTTGATTGGTATAATACGGGATAATTAGTAGAATTAAAGATATTAATATATAATCATGTAATAAATATTAAACATTAACATATTAAACAAATTATTTCTGACCGTTTTAAAGGTCCAGTCTGTAAAATTAGGGTTCTCTCTTTTAGAAAGTTGAATATAATATTCACAACTGTGTACTTTTAGTGTGTAAAAGTACACATGGAGGATCGTACTTATTATTGAGAATAAGAAAGAGGAGCAGAGCACCTAACCTCGCTGTCAAAGCAAACATTTGGATAAGGAATCCTCCGATAGCCCGGAGGATTCAACTCGGCTCGACGCCAGCCTCCTTACCAGCAGCCGTTTAAGTGCCTCAGTGATCCTGAGAGCTGTGTTGTCTGGACCCCCTGGTCGGGTCTCCCAGTTCAAAGTGGTCCCAGGCCATGGTCAGACAAAGAGTGATTTGATGACCCAAGTATATGTGCTTGAACGGAGCTGTGACACTTCGAGTGGAGAGACCGGGACGGCCTTCTGGAGCTGGTGCTGGTGCTGGGAGGGGAACTGGTGGCCGGATTCCATCAACTGCTTTTATTGAGGATTTACTTTATTTTTATTTGATGCAGAGATGATAATTGGAGTTCTTAAGCTGACCTCCCACTAATCCGACAGCCGGAGCAGACGGTTTCCCACCGTGTCACTGCCTGACTTTCTGCACCGCAGTAAATTAATAAGTTTGCTGGACTGTGAAGAGCAGCAAGAACCAAGAACGATACGTAACAGATTGTTTTTCTGTTACTTGGAAGAGAAAAGCTGACCTGACAGCCAAAGAGAGGAACAAAAGAGAGCGGGAGAGAGGAGAATTAGTTACCTAACACCGCTGATGGAAGTCTAGGAACGGAGACGGAACATGGAGGGGAATCCGGAGGAGTCGAGGCAGGAGGCCGAAAACAAAAGCAGGAGAGAGAGGAGGAAATGTTGGTTTTCGAGAAATCTGTTGATGAATAGATTAAAGACATGATTCATGATTTCCCATTCAGAACAGATGTAGAATCCATCCATGAGACTAGAGGAAGGGAATTAGACAATTACCTATATATATATAGAGATAGATAGAGAGAGAGAGAGAGAGAGAGAGAGAGAGAAATGATCTATCCTACATATGTATATATATCCTCAACCTCCTGTGCACACATGTAGCCTCCTTAGATTAGTTTACCTTAGTTTAGGCTTAGTTTAGCTTAATCTATCGTAGGTCCAAAAACGATCCTACGTAATAAATTGGGCTTCTTAAAGAAACAGAAGACAAGCTCAAATCTAAACGTAAGACCAATGGTAATAAACGACAGCGACTTCTGTTCTGGTGAAAGTGGGAAATATCTGCACTCAAGCAGGAACGTTTTACCACCCGCGGCACAATCGCGGCCGTCTGGCCAATTGGCTCCACACTCCTGACCATCAGGGCTTTGGAAGGCCAAAGTGGCCTCAGCTGCAGCCACTCTCCTCAGCAGGTGGCGAGGAGAGGAGGCGTAACCTGCATGGGCAGGGAGAACATTCGTTCATTGATTTTCTCTAACTGACTATGCTGTTCAGCGTGGAGGCGACCCAGGGTGGTACTTGGCTAGAGGCAATGTGGGGCAACTACTGGCGAGTCAGAGTCAACAGTTCACCTCTATTGCATGATTTTGGACTGTGGGAGGATGAGATGACACCCCTAATGGGTGTCATCTCTTAGGAGAATAACATCCCTCTGTATCTGTTTATCAGATGAAGTAAACTTACAGCCTTCATAAATGAATTTATGACATGTGGCCTCAAAATGAAATCATTCTTTTGTAGTTTAAGTTAACTGCTTCATAATTGTAACCTGTGACAATGACCGGAAATGAAAAACCATGTTTGAAAATACGAACGACATTCAATCCTTGACAATTGGATATTTCTATCTGTCAGTAAACTAATCTGATATCTGTTTTATAACAGTTCCAAAAACAGTTTAAGCTAGATTTGCATTAAATGCAAAATTAAATCCATTACTAATATTTCTACTATCACTGTTCATATCAATGTGTAACCATGGCAACTATGTAAGTGCTTCAGACCGACTACTAAAGTTCATACATACAAACTGTCCAGGTTCATAGAGTAAAACAGTCCAGGTTCATACATACAAACAGTCCAGGTTCATACAGTACAACAGTCCAGGTTCATACAGTGAAACAGTCCAGGTTCATACAGAGAATCAGTCCAGGTTCATACAATGAAACAGTCCAGGCTCCTTCAGTGAATCAGTCCAGGTTCATACAGTACAACAGTCCAGGTTCATACAGTACAACAGTCCAGGTTCATACAGTGAAACAGTCCAGGTTCATACAGAGAATCAGTCCAGGTTCATACATACAAACTGTCCAGGTTCATACATACAAACAGTCCAGGTTCATACAGTGAAACAGTCCAGGTTCATACAGTGAAACAATCCAGGTTCATACAGTAAAACGGTCCAGGTTCATACAGAGAATCAGTCCAGGTTCATACATACAAACAGTCCAGGTTCATACATACAAACAGTCCAGGTTCATACATACAAACAGTCCAGGTTCATACAATGAAACGGTCCAGGTTCATACAGTGAAACGGTCCAGGTTCATACAGTGAAACGGTCCAGGTTCATACAGTTAGATGTGTAGATGTGTGTAGATGTGGGTGAGTGCCTGACGAGAGGTTTTTCTCCCCTCTCTTTGTTTTTGGACCTAAATATTCACCAAAAAAAGGGAAAAAATCTGTTTTTTATCTTTTCATTTGTTTGTTTGCAACCGGAGACAAATTGCCAAGCAGGAAATTCGGAAAAGCCGAAAGAACCAAAGTTTAAGAGAAGGTTGAATTGATCAGTTCCACTCGGCTGAGAGTGGAGCGGACTCTCTGTGAGAGGACCGGTAACATAGATGGGGCTTCAGGTGGTCCTGATCTCACCTGAGGAGGACACGTCTCTGGGGGTCAACTTTTAACTGGTCTGTTTGAGTGTGTGAACCCAAAGTCTCCTGTTACTCTTCACATTTAATGAGTTCTTGTTGAAACAGATTGAAAAAATAATTTAATATATGGATATTTAATATATGGATATAATCCAAGATAAATAAAGTTATTAAAGTCTACATTGTCTCCTCTCCATCTTCTTCCTCGCCTGTCACCCAGGTGGCCAAATGGGCCGAAGAGGAAAAGTAAGAACAGCCATTGTTCGATGAAGAATATGTCTGGTAAGGATTTATCACCTTTTTCTTCTTTGTGTAGTCGTCGCCTCCTGACTGAGACCTGAACTTAAATTCAGAGCAGGTTTCTTTGAAGATCTTCAGTCTTTTAAGGAGCTGACTGATTGGATCCGTCTAGCCCCGTCACTCCCCCAGCTCTCCTGAGACCCCCCTCAGATCTGTCTACTGTCATGTGCCATTAATATGATAATCCTCTCTTCATCATCTCCTCATCGCCTCTGTTCCATCAGAGGCTTTGTTGAGCGCAGTGGAGTTCAGACAGATGTCCTCAAAGTCGGAGTTTAAGAGACTTGTTTGTGTCAAATCCAGACGGGACCCCTGAGGTAGAAGACGGAAAGGCAGGGTCAACGAGCAAAGAACCAAAGTTAAAGTTTCAGTCCGTCAAATTTAAGGGGATCTCTTTGAGCCAATAGAATAAAGAGCTCACGATTATCAGAGGTGGCAAAAGTACCGATAAACTTTACTGGAGTAAAAGTACAGCTACTGGTTTCAGAGATGACTCTATATATATATAATATATATATATAATAATTACAATTATAGATTCTGACTCTGAAATGCAAAGTAAAAAGTAAAATGTAGAAGTATTTAAAAAGCATCAAATGAAAAAGTGAAAGATAAAAAGTATGAAAATAAAAAGTAATGAGAATGTGGAAAAGTATAAAAGTAATAAGTTGTAGTGTGAAAATGGAAAAGTATGAAAAGTATAAAGTAATAATAATTGAAGGAACAGAATATATAAGCAAAGAAGTAGTAATAAAAAAATAGTATAAATAGGAGTAGTATGAAAATATAAGGAGAAGTTGAAAGCTTAAAAAGTGTTAAAGTAAAAAGTTGTTTGAGAGTGAAAAAGGGTGAAAGTCAAAAATTGTAATAACGGAAGTGACAGGCTATAAAATTTAACAAAAGTATGAAGGTAAAAATGAGTAGCATGACATTAAATTTCAAAAGTATTATAAAAATTACTAGTATGAAGGTAAAAAATTCTGAAAGTAAATAGGACTGGCATGAAAATAAAAAAGTACAAACGAGTATTATCAAAGTGAAAAAGTCTGAAAGTAAAAAGTAGTGATATGAAAGTAAAAAAACTCTTCAAGTAAAGAAAGTATGAAGGTAAGAAGTAGTGGTAGTATTAGAGTAATAAGTATAAGAGTATTACTTCATGCATAAGGAAAAAGAAATGAGAGGAGAAGGATCTTTTCTTCACATCTCATTTCAAGTATAAAGTTAAAATATTGGGATAAAGTCTAACTAAATCCAAAGAATTTTGGATTTCCAGCATTTCTCTGCCTCTGTCAGGGCGCAGTCAGTCAGGGGGATCCTCCCAGGCGCCCAGTGGATATGATGAAGTGTTGTTCTATTACGTTGGGGTCTTGTTAGTTGAGTAGGCCTCCATCCAAACAACTTAGCCAATAAAACTATCAATACAACTATTAATGGCGCCGCGTCCGCCTGAGCGCCATGCCTTCAGGATCAAACAACTTCATCAATCGTCTTATTGTGGCTCGTGATACAACATCTCCTCTCTGAATTTGCATATCCTCGGTTTGCATCAATGCGGCCACCTCTTCGAAGCTCGGTTGGTTTTTCCCTTCTGAAGAAACTCTTCAAAGTCCTAATAGTGATAAATGAACTGTGTTCAGGAGCTAAAAGAGAAAGAATTTCTTTGTTACTAACCGATTCTTAAACACAATGTCACCAATTCATCCAGGCAAGGCATCTGGTGGAAGCTGTCATGTGCGCTTTTTTGATATAGTCTTAAAAGGTCGACTTTAATTTTGAAATGTCAACCTTAATCTCAACACTTCTTCTTTATTCTCCAAATGAATTCTGAAAAAAAAAATCTTCCTAGAATCATCTTTTCCTTCTAAAATTAAAAAAAAATCATCATGTGAGTGAGAAGTATAAAAGTATGAAAGTAAAAATGAAAGTAGAGAGGCAGCGGACTAAATTTTTTTTTTTATGGCCACAGTCTCGTGGTCCTTCACATCTTTAGCTTGGAGGACTTGACCTCCAGGATTTCTAAAACCTGAAATCTGGACCAAAGGAAACTTTTCTACTCAGCAGAACCTTGACATCATCTGTAGAAGCAGTGATGAATTGTGTCTACTGTGATGGTCCAATCAGGTGTTTGCGAGCATTCACCGCTAACTTTTCCTATCCAAACCTTTGTGAGACGTGTCGCTGGTATAAATTCAGAGTAAACATATATTTTCCATCCCAACTATTGTGGATTGAGGGTGGTCAAATATTTCCACTGCATGCGTTTGGGTTGCGGGTCTCCTGGTGCCTGCAGAGAGGACAGGGTGCTTCGGCTACTCTTATAAAAACTCCAGAGTGGGCACTCTGTCTGCGGAGAACATCCTAAGCGAGCATGCACAGATTATCGTCACTCCTTATTTGATATGGTGAAATAAAAGAGTGCTAAAATGGAAGAAGATCACATAGATATTGATTAATAAGTGAATTTAGAATGATCCTGAGGCAGCGGAAACATGTCACCTTTCATGAGAAACGAAGAGTTGAGAAGAATTGTGTGATTGAGAGTGTTGACCTCGTCATCCTGCAGGATTAGGTGTGCTGGTCTTATAAGCGTGTACTTCTTTCTGTATTGCGGGGTGTTTTGGGGCCTTAGATACGGGAGTATCAGTGAGGCTGCTGTGATAACAAACCCACCCCTTCCACTCCTCTGTTCTGTTCATCATCATACCTCGTCCTCATTATAAGCCCCTCTCTCATGACGCCTTGTTTTCCTTCTCTACCTCCTCTTCCTCTCCTATAGCTCTTAGTGTCTCTGTTTCAGGCTACATCCCCAGCTACCTGGAGAAGGATGAGCCGTGCGTGGTGTGCGGGGATAAGGCAACTGGCTACCACTACCGATGCATCACCTGCGAGGGTTGCAAGGTACAGTAGAACATCTTCCTCGTTCTAAACTATCTTTGACAGAAGAGAGCAGATGAGGAGGGAACAGGCTCCTCAGTAGGTTCACAGAGTAAGTTACTGAGGTAACTGACTGACAGTTCAATTACGCTCGCTCAACGTTCAATTACGGACGTTCTTTGTGGAGTTTGTGTGTTCTCGCCCTGTTTGGGTGGGTACAATCCAACCACATGAATGTATGTGCGAATGGTTCCTTGTCTCTCTGCGTTGACCCTGTGATGAAGATGTATCTTGTCGAGGGCGTAGACTCTCGCCCCATGTCAGCTAGGATAGGCTCAGGCTCAGGACAGAAGGTGGATATACGATTCCTGCGGCCTGTTATGAAACAGTCTTGGGGACTAAACAAAGGAGGAAGTTAGTGATGTGAACTCAGCTGCTATTGGTCTCTGCGGAAATGCACGCGTGCGATCTCATGCGTGACCACGCCCCCTCATTCTGACTGAGCGGCACAACATGACGATCACACAAGACATAAAACCAACTGTTATCTTCCTCAGTTAAAGGCAGTCGGACTTCACAGATGGGTTGAGCAATTTGAAATGTTTCAGGGTAGAGCTAGAAAAGAAAATATATCATCAGTCGTAGCAGGGGCAGATATTGTGACGGTACCGCAGTGATGTCATAGATTTTGGGTCAAGAGCCTGTATGCCTTCGACTCAACGCGGCGCACTTGTTAAGAACCAGGCAGAAGAATCATCCTAACCTGCATCAGAAGTCACTCCTTCTACTAATTCGAATTTAAATACAATAAATCCATAAAAAGCTGGCTTTTTCCTTAATGAAATAATTCCTATTATTCCTTTTAATTTCCTGCTCAAGGAGAATTAAAGTCTCCCTTTCCTTCAACTCTCTGTTCCGAACGCCGACTTCTTCGGATACGATAGAATTTAATATACGTATTGCAATAATAATGATAATAGATTATATCATATTTCCGTGTTCTCTCCTAGGAATCTTCGTCCCTGCCAGCTAATTTCCAGCTGAAAATCATTTCCTCTGTTTTTCATTCCTGCATTTCACTGCTCTGGAGTCTAGAGGGATGACTCTGGAGGACACTGGGGAGAAACTTAAACAAGCCCTGTTGAAACAAGTGGAGGTTCTTCAGACAGTCAAACATTAACATCCAACCCAGACGTTCTTCCTTTGACATGAAACATAAGCCTCAGTGGTTCTTTGACTTTTTTTCTACAATGTACCGCAATTTCTTCTTTTAAGAATGTTTTGCCTTTGGGTCCCTGAGAGTGTGAAAGGCTCCATGCTACTGTTAGCTCATTTCTTCCAGCAAATACGAAGAGGCACAATCCCTCTGGTATATTGGAGACAGTTACGGTAAATGTCTTTAGAGCTTTCTTCATGATACCCACTGCTCTTTTTTAGCCCTCTTTTTTAACCCTTTAATGTCCGGCTCCGCTGTTTGGTTGAGCTCATTTTGAGTCACTGGCGGCATGTTTTTTAGCAAAGAGTAAGTGGCCACGGATGGGGCCCTGGGGTACACCAACAGTCAAAAGGGGCCACCAAGGAGCAGGGATTAAGCCTGGAGCATTTGAAGACTTACTGAACAGAATATTGTAACTTTAAAAGTTTAATAAGTTTACATGAAGGTTGAGTCATCTAATTAAAATTGACAATTCTTTGGTGAAATGCAAAATTCATGAAAAATCCTATGAAAAGTCTGATTTTTTTTTACTGTTTAAAAACATGCTTTCCAAAACAATTTTCTCATTTTATGGTAAGTTTAGGCTGTCAATCAGTTAATCTCTTGATGGTTCTCTCGCGTTAATGAGTTTAAATAACTTTTCATAAGTAGTTATAATGAACCTTTGTTGCTGTGGCTTTAATTAATGCATATGTTGAGGTCCTTATTAAGTTAAATTGTTGTTTTCAAACACTTTTTCACCCATATGTTTGGCGCTTAGCCAAACTTACGGGGCGGGATTGCGTGTGGCCATGGCAACAACAAAATCAGTGCTTGTTTTTTTCTCTTGATACCGAGATAATCTTCTTCTTATCACATGATAACGGCCAAGATGAATTATCTGCATCCATGGCTGTTCTCGCCCTCGCTACTCAGCTTTCCATTAAAGAGAAAAATCTTGAAGTCCATCGTGAAATTGATCTTCTCATGGGTAGTTAGCCTCGTCGGGCGCCGCATCAGAACCACAGAGGGCCGCTTCTTCTGCTGCATACGCAGAATAAAAATGTCTGACTGTAGCCGCTTGAACACCTGCAAGTTTTCCGGTGGATCTCAGAGGACTGGACGTGTAGCTGGACCACTCTGTGGGCGGGCTGTGGATGTTCTGGGTGGACGTGGTACACAAAGGAGCCATTTAAATTCTGACCGCAGCAGTATTTGGTTAAAGCAGGCCACGACAGATTAAACCTGTGAACAGGGAACTGACTGTTATACCGGATGAACGTTTTCTTTACATGGAGCCTATGCATTGTTATGGCTAACTGGGTTTTCTTGATTGAATTGAGCGATGTATGAGTCTGACAGCAGTCTTTTGTATTTCCTAGAGCGCCTTTTTAATGTACAGGGGTCCTGGGGGTCTAATCAGTGTTCTAACCTGGGTTAGAGCACTGATTAGACCGCTGGAGCTCAGAACCATACAGTTCTGGGGAAGACAATGGTTTGAGGTCTTGTAGCTGAAACAATTGCACCCTTTTCTTCAGACCTTAAATAACTAAAAGTGGTCCAACATCAAATATGACATCAGAAGAGGCTGGATGTACTCCGTAAAGTGATGTCATCAGACCAGAGACTTACTGCAGAGCAGAATTCTGATTCATCAGACCTGGAAATGACCAGGTTTTATGAAATGTTTAGACACCTCTGACATCTGCCCCCACAGTCTCATGTACAGGATGAGGAAAGGTGTTGTCCAGGATGGATGTCAGCTTGGTTTACATCCCACCTTCACCCACCTCTTCCACAAAGACCAGAAGAAAGTCCAGGACAGAGATGGACCTCCTGACAAGCCAGTTGAGTCTGTCCCTCTCTGTTTCGTCCCAGGAGACCACTGTGGTGGAGATGGCTGATGAAGAATGTCCTTAACATTCTGAAGAGCTCAGTCTTGTCATCAAGTGTATGGGACCTCTTGACCTTCTTATCCAGGACACGAGTCCTGCTTAACCGGGCCACCTTATCCACATGTCTTCCTTCATCTTTTGACCCTTTCTGAGTTCCACCGCCTGTCTGAGGAAGCCATCCAAGTATTCTGGTTCCCATGAAGATGTGAACCTTACAAAATGTGTGATAAATAGTACGTTTAAATTTAAAAAGGTCTTTGTAAAGTCCTGAAACAGCTGCAGAGTCAGAGCAGACAGGATTCAAACAGAACTCAAGAATTTGTCTGGACTGCCTCACAGCCATGAATTGAGACGTTTGTGGGCCTGGTGTGCGTATTTGTAGATTTTCCCTGCGGGGTCAGGAGTCAGCTGCTACACTGATTTTGGGAAGTACAAATATTTTTCTTTCTGCCAGAAAAGTGGATATTAAGATTGGTTTTGATCTCTGATGTAAGACCGTAACCAGCATCCATGCAGACTAGCAGAATACTCACAGCTGAGAAGCTACCGGGCAAGCGGCCGAGATGCCGTGGCGATGCTGCTCAGAGCCAAGCAGTCACGTAACCTTTGATTTCAAAGATTTCTCTGAAAGCTATTTTTACTGCAAAAATCAAAAAGTGAAAACAGAGGCCAAAAGTTTCCAATAAACCGAAAGCACATGAACTCATCAGTGGTATGCGTTGGAAATGTGCTGGCAGTGATGATTGTGATTTATGGTACATGTGTCATGAACATTAATACACCAGATTTACTCATATTTACCCCCCAACATTGTTTTCCTGTTGACGAAATGAATTGATGGGTACGACAGCGTCCAGTAAAGATCTGGCAGGAGGCTTCCTGATGGCAGGTGTTTATTCTCTAACGACTGGTGTCCTGTGGCCGCCTGTCAGCAGCCTCTAAAAATGGCTACTGCTATTCTCGTACAAATCTGCCATCGTTATGTTCAGCTCCAATCGAGGACCCAAATCCAGACAAATCAGGGGGCAGAGTTCAGCGAGATGAACAAACAGATTATTTTAAAACTGATTCAACAGCGGTTGGCACAACGGAGGCTTTAAATCCAGAATAACAAAAATAACCACAGAGAACAACGTAGGATGTCCATGATCAGACAGACCAGACAAGGAAGCACAGGAAAAACTACTACGAGTACACTCGAAGCGTTTCAGGACATTTAAAGTAAAAATCATGACATCTGTCAAAATCAAACATGAAAAAGACCACAAAACCAAGAACTCTGAGAATAACCCTTCAAAGAAAGTAGGAGAATATCAACTCAGACGAGAACCATGGCCGTCAGACTCGGTTGTGGACTGGAAATCCATTTACTCAGGAACTCTATTACCAATTTGAGGTACTTTACTTGACTATTTCCATATTGTGCCACATTTTACTTCTATTCTACGTCTCAGAGGGAAATTGTATTCTTCACTACGTGTCTCGTTACAAGTAACTTTTCAGGTTAAAGTTTTTCATCACTTCCTGTATCTCCAAATGTTGCTTTTTGAATGTTGGTGATAAACTGAAGGATTGGATGTGTCTCTACGGGTTGAGATAGATTATCCTAACTCTTCTAATTTAAATAAACTATATAAAGCTGTCTTGGATTATTCCACACAAAGATGTAAACAGGCTATGATAATCTTATAGATTAAACTATTTATCGTCATAAAGTGGTTAGATTAACTCAGCCTCATCCACACGGCAAAATAAACCTGGTCATTGATTTTTTTATTCTTCTTCCTCTCACTGGAAGGACGGAACCACAAGAGACGTTTTGATAGAGATTGATGAGATTGATTGTGGAAATGTTTTTGCTCAAGTCTGAAAATTGATGGTACACAACAAGACTTGCAATGAAGAGGAACAACTTAAATATCATTGGTCTCCTAAAGGATCCAGAAAGCTCCAGTGGTCGTACTAGGGATGTTTCCATGAGATGTTTTCTGCTCCCTGAACAGCTCCTACAGATTCTTATAGAAGAAGACAGAGAATGAAGAAATTATTAATCATTTATTACAACAGATGATGTATGATAATAAGTCTATTAGAAAGTATTTGGTGCTCAGAATCCATTTGGAGTCTGGATACTGGTGGTGGTGGCTGATGACTCTGCTGAGGCTGATGAATGATGTGGCTGATGGATCTGCAAGGACTAGGCGGCGATGGGGAGGGAGAGGAAGCCTGTAGCAGCAGCATAAAAGAACTAGATGTTGGGAGAGTCAAATTCTAGGACAGCAGCTGATGGTGATAGGCTGAGAATGCAGGTGAGACACATTGATTGATGGATGAGGATGCGTGGAGGAATGCAGCTGATATCAATTGATGCCCCGGACCATGAAGCAAGTAGTTGAGAAAGAGCATGTATGAAAGGTGAGGACAATGGAGTGGTATGAGCAGGAACTGCGGCCGAGTGTGCAAGAGGATAGTCTTTCTGATCAAACTTTGATAGATCTCCATAAATTAGATTACCTGGCCTCTATCCAATCCTCTACTTTTGGGTCCCGCTCCTCTGGCTATGGCTTCAGTTTCTTGTCAGGTGCAGCTGAGTCCTCCTCTTGCACGCCATACCGGATCGTTTTCCCAAGTGATCCATTGTTCCACTGTGGAGCTCGCACAGCATAAGAATGGCCGCAGATTGTTATGGGTCATTATTAAGTTAGATCGGGATCTGCAATTCAATTTTCCAAGTATTTGAAGAAGGGCTGTGGCCGGCATTGTCAGAGCTTGTCACCAGAAGTCATGTGACCCATTATTTAAATAACTTCTTTTTTACAGTATTCAAAGAAATCCCCAATGGTTGGCGGTGGATCTTGAAATGTTTTCAGTACTTAGTTCTGTCTTTGAACTGTGGTGGATCGGGGACCAATCATTGATCAGTGTCCTTTGGTGCAATGCTGCTGAATGTCGTGGCAGAGGAGCCTTGATTATCTACGTCTTAGACCACTTCCAGAGTAAAACTCCAATATGAACGCCTCCCTTGTTGAAATGTGCTGACGGAGAGACATTCAATGAACCATCATTGTATTATATAACCATTTTTGGCAAGCAGGATCCTATGGTCATCCGCCGGCCATGTGATTTTAACCGTGTAATTCACTTGTTTTATGCTAATTAGATGATGAAAACATTTTATTGACGAATCAAATCTTGAAAATTGGATATTTTCTTCCTCTTTGTGTTCTTTGTTTGTACTTTTGCCGTTATATATACCTCTTTGCAGGACATGCTGTGGGCCAGAGGCATTGTATCTCTCGACTGTGACATCCCGGCAACACTTTCAGAGAATTTCTGCACCTTCGGCGCAAATGTTCGTGGTGGCTAGAGGTCACAGAACAAAGGACCCAAAACATCTTAATAGTCATAACTAATGGATTCACACAAATGTCCGATGACATCATTGTGACATCATATTCTGCAAAAGTTATTTTCCAGCCTTTCCTCGAATGATATTGTGATTCTCCCCCATGATCTCACCATTCAGTTTACATGATAGTAAACTTTGATATGTACATGAGGAATAATAAAGCGCCATGCGCTGTCCGTGGGTACCAGATATTTGTGTGGCTCTGGACACTCTACCGTGTCCGTTGCTGTCAGTCGCTCATGTCGGCTGTTTTGATTTTTCAAGCAATTAAACCCCTATCAAATGATGATGGGATGGATTTATGCCTGGTCTTATATTTGATGAACTTGGTGAATCATTGATTTGATCATTTTACACCACATACCAGACACATAGCAAGATGGTGTACAACATCCTACAAGTGGCCACCATCTTTTTCTTGCGGCTGGCCTCTGCTAATGTCAAGGTAGTAAGGGTACATTAAAACTGAATTGTTTAAAAGGTGGGAATAGATCCTTGAAGTCTTGTTTTGATGCATCCAATTTTTTTAGAATTCGGAGCTCATTTAGAGAAGCATGCAAACTTAAAGCACCATAATCTCGTTTATTTAGCAGATATGGAGCTCAGTTGATTGCTGATTGCTGCTTAAGAGTATGTGATCAAACTCTTTTGCAGTTTTCCCTAACTTTTGATGTGAAGACAACGCTTTCCCCCTGAACTCACAGACGACAACAGTGATCGTGTCCATTTGTCCTGCGTCAACATTTATTAAAGTTTTCACTAGATCCATCTTGTCAGTCATGGTTGGAAACTGCAGTTGTTGTTGTTGAAAGCTCTGTTTGCAAGTTTCTCTTTCTAAATTTGACCTTCTATTTTTGAACGTTTATTTTCTTTCCTCCTTCAGGGTTTCTTCCGCAGGACTATCCAGAAAAACCTCCATCCATCGTACTCCTGTAAATATGAAGGGTGCTGCATCATCGACAAGATCACCCGCAACCAGTGTCAGCTGTGTCGCTTTAAGAAGTGCATCTCCGTGGGCATGGCCATGGACTGTGAGTTATGCTGCTGGTTTGTAGCCTGTTTAGTCACCTAAAAAAAGTATCTGTTTCCATTCCTTAATGGGTCACTGTTAATAATATAGATAATAATAGAGTGAAATATCGTCATATCACGTTTGTCATACCGTTTAAATCTCATACCAATGCATCCAACCACTCAGCGCCTACCATGTTTATTAATTACCCTGTGTGATGGTGCTGTGAGGCTGTCTGGTTCTGAAGAGGTAATGCGTGTTGGGGATGATATCAGCACTGCAGCTGCTCCCGTTGAGGAAGTAAACGCTTTCTGCTCCTCTAGATTATTTTGATGAAATCTAAATATTCAGATCATGCGCTCTTTGCCTCCACCACGACGTAAAAACACTGTTGCTTGATTATCATTCCTGTAGCAGCAGCGGCGTTTTGGATGTCTGTGCTGTAATCTGTTGCAGTGGAGGCCTGATAATTAACTTACAGAGAAACAACTGTCACCATTCTGTATTTAATCAACGTGACATGCAAACGTCTATGAAGGCGTCTGAAAAGAGCAACAATTTATTTACAATTCATCTGAGAATCGGAAAAAACGGCCGAAACCTCAAACAAATGAAAGGTGAAGTGGGAAGATTATCTGGTTACCTGTCATTGGGCAGGATTCTGTAGGCAGCAAGTAAACATTTAGTCCTGAAGTTAATGTTGGAAGTCGGGAAAAATGAACAAGTGAAAGTTTCAGAGTGATGGCTTGCAGACTGGATCAGCGCATGTTGGGTTGTTCCTGCTCTGCAGGGAATGATGAGCTCGGTGAAGGAAGGCCCGTTTTGTCCCACAGAAGAGCTACTGTCATACAAGCAGCGAAAAAAGTTAATGCAGGTTCTGATACAGAGGATTCAGAATGAGCGGTATGTCTCCCATCCACTGCTAAAAGCTCCTCTTACGGACGCGCCAGCATCAGAGCTGGACCACGGAGCGATAGAAGAAGGGTGCTGTAGTCTGATGAAGCGTCTTTACATTGACATCATGTGCATCACTCACCTGGAGAACAGATGGCATCCAGAGTCACCACGGGAATAAGGCAAGTCGGGGGAGTCAGTGTGATGCTTTGGCACAGGTTCTGTTGGGAAACCTTAGGGCCTGCCATTCATGTGGATGCTATTTTGAAAAAGTACCACCTGCCAAAACAAGTACCGACCTTCAGGGCAACAGTTTTGCCTCATAGCGGTGGTTTCACTTAGCAGGATAATTCTCTCTGCCACACTGTAAAAAAAATAATTCAGGAATGATTAAAGAGACAATGAGTTGAAGGTGTTGACTTGGTGGAATTTGATTGTGTGAGTTCCAGCATTTATTCAGCAATTAGCAGTACGCAGCGCCGCGACAGGAGCCCTAGGCGCACGAATAATAGTCCTTTTGATTTATTTTGGAGCTTCAGTGTTATCTCTGACATTTCATTTCTAAATTCATGCAGGATGTTCTGAATGCCACTAAGCTGCAGCTCTGATAATGTTGGATCTATCTCTTCTTCTGCTGTCTCACCAGCTCAGCACTCGCTGTCATGTTTCTGCAGGAAATGTGAGCTACAGATAACCGTATTCCCTGCAGGAGGGATTTATTTTGGTTATCATCACCGGTAACTCACAGTGTGGGCATGTTAGCGGGGAAGCGTCCTGATGTTAGCGTTTAGCTCAAAGCCCCGCTGTTATTGAATGCAGACTCAATCTCGTCAGTGTTTTCCTTTAAGCAGAGAGCCGAACCCACTACGAGCAACTCAAAGAAATTCAAATGTTTCATTTCCCTGCAGCAAAAAACACAACTGCAGGCGTGCAACCAAACCCAAAAAGTACAACATAAAACATACATACATCTACTCCGTTCCACCCACTCATACCACCTCCTCCTTCCCCGGACTAAGCTCAGCACCGTGGGTGATCGGGCCTTCTGTTCTGCTGCCCCTCGTTTGTAGAATGCCCTCCCTGACCATCTGAGGGCTCCAAAGACGACTGACACATTTAAAAAAAGGACTTAAAACTTTCCTTTTTAGCAGAACCTATAACTTTAATTAACATTGCTGCTTTTTGGTCATGTTTTTATATAGTTATTATTTTATTTTTTATTGATAATTTTATCTGCTTTTACTTTGTAGCACTTTGAGATTTGATCCAAATGTAAAGTGCGTTATAAATTAAATGTATTATTATAATTATTTATTAACATGTACAACAATCTCTTAACATCTGAGACAAACACGCCACCTCCTACCTTAGTCTCACCTGACTCACCTGAACGTTCTCCTCCCCCTCTTCCTGTCTATCAGTGGTGTTGGACGACTCGAAGCGGGTGGCCAAGCGGCGTCTGATCGAGGAGAATCGACAGCGAAGGAAGAGGGAAGAGATGGTGCGGACGCTGCAGACGAGGCCGGAGCCCGACACGGCAGAGTGGGAGCTCATCAAGATGGTCACCGATGCACACCGCCACACCAACGCCCAGGGCGCCAGCTGGAAACAGAAGCGCAAGTTCCTGGTAAGCTCAGACGTTTCTGGAGACTCAGTATCAAACATATGGGTCAAAAACTATCCATGGAAGGTCTGTGTTTCTCTTTGTATTTATGTTCTTATTTCAGAGATAGTCTTTTTTTTTGATAAAAGATACAAAAACTTAAGATGAAAAAAGAGGCATTTTTCACACCGAGGAGAAGCACGTGGAGAAGCTAACGTTAGCAGTGTGGCTAAAGCTAGCGAGAGCTCAGGGCCAGCAACGGGCACTGAAGTTCTTGAACAAAGCCAATATATGACATATAGTTGACTGAATGAGACCTACAAAGCTTTATTTTCGCTTTGAAATGTCACACAATTAGTAGCCGAGTGGCTTAAAGCAACACCAAAATGTTTGGTCCTTGTTGATTAGACAATTAGGTCAGTGGTTATAATGTTATGGCATATCACTGTATTCATTAATCATCGTAATGGTTCCTTCAGTATCAAAGTTATCTAATGATAGCTGTCTGTACAAACAGTGAGGAATGTGAAGAGTTATGACACAAGGATCACATATTGTGCATCAGTTCCAAATCATATCCAATAAAAATAATTATAATAGTAATATATTTCTCATGATACACTGGGATCATTTTCTCCCAGGCGTAAAACATTTCAAAAACCTTTTAATGTCCTGCTCAACTGTTTGGTTAAGGACATTTTGAGTCTCTATTTCTTATTGTGAAATGTGACTGAACCTGTTTATAATATGACCCCGTGGCCCGGTATGTATGATATATAAAGAGGAAGGGGCCAATGATAGAACCCTGGGGGACACCACAGGTCAAAGGAGGTATAACACCGAGGAGGAGGTAATAACCATGGCTATCGAGAAAGCCCTGTTCCATGAGGAGGATTTATTTTTGGCATATTAAGACCTGTGAGGGTTTCCTAAACTGTATTATTTAACTTAATACAACCAAAAAAATCTATTAAGGTTAATAAATAGTTTTTTCTATAAACATGATTTCACAAACAAAATCTAAAATTTCATAAACAAAACAATTTCATGAGTCTAATTTTTTTTTTACTCTGAAAAAATATGCTTGACTGAAGGATTTTTTAGTTTCATGGTAAATTTAGTGTCTTAAGATATTGAAGCACGAAACGGCCCAATGAAATAGAATACGCCAAGAAATCATTTTGCCATTGTTTTTTTTTCTCGGTCAGGACATTAAAGGGTTTAAAAAAAAAAGAAGTCGCCTCAGCCCCTCCCCCACTGTTGATTCTGCTCAAAATGTCCCGTACCAAATTATCCAAAGAACCCAGTGTTACCAGGAAATTGTATTAGTTATGTCCTACTTCCATGTATGGGCACCTAAATCACGGCGTTCCAGCATGAAAGCCTTGACAGCACTTATCTAAAGCCTCCTTCTGATTTTCATTAGCATTAACGACTTGCTGTTGCTCACACCGTCACTCATTATTCCACTTTGTCGTAAGTTATTTCCACTCCAAAAACAAAAGAGCAACTATCATCGGCGACACTCTGCGGCCTTCCATGTGATCCGTGCCTCGTGCAAAGGCATGTGTCTTCTCCGCATCTTAAGGCAAAAGGTCATATGACAGTTGCCAGGCAACTATTCCATAAAGGCAGGTTTACAGTTGAATGCCGTTTATTGAAGGCCTGCTCAAAAAAAAAAATTGCTCAAGGGGGTGAACAGTTCAAGGAAAAGAAAGAAAAGAGAGGAAGATGAATGTGGTGAAAGCTTGATATCGATTTAAATCCTCTGAATAAACTGTGGAAGGTTAAACCCTTCACCTGGTAATGGTTGATTGGAGTGACGGAACATTGTTTTCCACATTTAAATAATGTCAAAAAAAAGGTACTCAAACCCGTTTATGATCTAACACCATTTCAAACATTTTCAAGTTGCTGTGGAATTCCATTTTTCCAACTAGGCCTACGCTGTTGTCCCCCGACAGCAAAGGCATAGCATAAGAAAGCCCCCACATCTTCTGCGTAGTACAAGCAATCCCCCAGATGAACTAATTAAATGTGAAATTTTGTTCGAAAAAAAAAAAGCAGTTCTTGCTCACAAACCCTCCAATGCTGCTGCACCAAAGCGGTTCTGCAAAGACGAGTGGGCCAAAATTCCTAAACATGCCCCTGAACATGAAATTCCAAAATTTCATGTTCAGGGGCGTGAATACTTATTCATGCTGGTCATTTGTCTTTTTCAACATAAGCATCATTTAAAACTCTGAGTCTGAGATACACAGAAATAAAGGTAACTAGGAGTGGGTCCAGTACTGGTTCTGTGGGTCTGTACCTGCATTCTGCTGAAATTAGCAAGCTGGTGTAGCTCCAGCCGTCTAGTTTCTTCCACATTGTTCTCCAACAGGGACGGTCCAATTATCTTCACGTCGTCCTCACATACTGCCGTGAGGTCTTCCTGTAAAGCAGCCATGCTTTTCACCTCTAATTGACTCTGCTCTCCTCTCAGACACCCTTACTGTCTCTCCTGCTCCGGCGGAATTTAGATTGGTTCCACATGAGTCTGTACACGGCAGCCGACTAAAGTTGGTGGTGTGTAAAAGTCAGGGTTTTGTAGTCAGTGTCTTAGTCCAAGCTCATTGGAGTCTAATCTCGATTTTTCTCCACAGCTCATAACGTTGCTTTTCCCTCATCCTAACATAGTGCTAAATGTTTTTCCGTCACCCCTCTTATGTCTCGTTCCAGTCGGATGATATCGGCCAGGGTCCGCTGCTGCCCGCGTCTGACGGAGATAAGGTTGACCTGGAAGCCTTCAGCGAGTTCACCAAGATCATGACCCCCGCCATCACGCGTGTAGTCGACTTCGCTAAGAAGTTACCGATGTTCTCAGAGGTAGGTCCAGTGGGCGACGAGTGTTGGGGAACTGGTTCCTTCAGGAGTACCACACAGTATCATTAATAGGGCTGGGTATTTCAATTTCCTTTATTTTTTTGAATTTTCGTATTGCAATAATTCGTGATTTTGGGCTGTATTGCGATACGAGTTGCAGTACATTGCAAAATTCCTATTTTGAGATAACATGCTTCAAATGTTTAAATAGTTAAGACTAAGTTTAGATTAAAAGTTAATCATAACTTGTCAAATGTAACGACAATATTGGTTTCGTGATAATATAGGTCTCGTTTAAAGAAAAATACTCAAAAAAAACAACTTAAAAGTTGGTTAACACATCGTAAAAGTAAGTTAAGGCTTTGCACACGACGGTAATAAACTTTTTCAAACTACCATATTTTGATCACTCTTTAGTGAAAAAACTCTCAGTGAAGTCCGGTTAAACATCCAGAGTATTTTATTTATTTATAGGAGATTTATCTTGTAAATATCCTAGTTTTATTTCAATAGTTCATATTTTATTCGCTAAGGGGAGTTTTTTTTTTTTTAGAACAAACTATTTTTTCCACCATAACTTCCAAATAATTGTATTTAGTCCAGATGTGGTATCTTATTTGACTTATACAGTGTTTTTCTCTAACTGATCATATGTCACCCTCTTATGGGAGCTTCTTTTTAATGAAGAAGTTTTTCCCACATGACTTCACATTCAATCTTAGGAGTTCTACCGGGGGGGGTTTGGCTCATATCCGTGATGACAATAAACGTGCTAGAGTCAAGTTTTCCCCCTAAACGCACAGATATCACTGCCCAGTTTTTAGATTTTGAACCCAGCTTTGATTGGCATGCGAGCAGCTGTCCTTATTAACTGTGCTGATTGGAAACTTCATCTCTGCGGCTGCTGACCCTCTGCTCATCAGCTGTTCCCAATGACCAGCCTCTGCCTCCATCCTTCACCCTCTCCCTCACTCTGCTCTCCACAGAAATGAAGTGTGTGTTTGTGTGTGTGTTTGCATGTGTGTGTGCGTGTGTGTCCGTGTGTCCTCGTGTCTTTGTGTGTGTGCCCTCCCTTGTGTTCAACCTTAATGAGAGCACTCATCGTTTATATTGAAGGGGCTTCCTGGTTACATAATGTGCAGCAGGGGAGCCATTATGAAGGGAAGTTGATCACCCAGTCTCCACAAGAGGCTGAAGGAGATAAGCGGCTTGAAGAGCCAGTAGAACTCAGAGCCATTTTCATTGAATTATTGTTGTTATTGTTACTGTTGTTGTTGTTGTTCGGCCACATGGGGGCAGCACAGCGAGCTATGAACACCACATCGTCACGCCATCTCTGCTGAAGGTTCTCTGGATGACGCTTAGAAGCTGCTAATCTTCAACCTTGATGAGATGAGAATTGTCTTTGGTATCATTTCTATGACCCCTCCCACATTTAATCCACCCTTCCTAAAGCTTTAAGTCTGGCTATGGCATAAAGTTGGTTCACTCAACCGTTTTAAAGGAACAGAAGTTTCTACATCGATGTGGATTTACCTTAATGTTTTATTTTATCTTCAACCTAGGATTCTATGTTATATGAAGTGTTCTGGGGTTAAAGTGGGGTAAAGTGCGGGGGGGACAAAAAATGTTTTTTGCGAGAATAAAGTCATGCTTTTCAAAGTCAAAGTTCTGATATTTATGTTCATGTTGTGTTTATGAGCTGAAAGACTCAATATTTATTGATTAGTCAAACCTATATTATAAAATATAGGCTGGGATTAGGCTCCAATCTCCTCATTTCCACTCCAATCAGTTTTTAATCGTAGTATTACAACTGTTTTCTCGGAACATTAAAACCTTTTTCTCGTCAAATTATAACTTTTTGCTCTTCTGAATGAATTATTTTGTGAAAGTAGAACTTTTGTTTTAAAAACGGTCCATGATCTAATATCTTCCTCTGTTGTCATGGCGACCTCCAGCTGCCTTGCGAAGACCAGATCATCTTGCTGAAGGGATGCTGCATGGAGATTATGTCCCTCCGCGCCGCCGTACGCTACGATCCGGAGAGCGAGACGTTGACGCTAAGCGGCGAGATGGCGGTGAAACGTGAGCAGCTGAAGAACGGCGGGTTGGGCGTGGTGTCGGACGCCATCTTTGATTTGGGCAAGAGCCTGGCTCAGTTTAACCTGGACGACTCTGAGGTGGCGCTGATGCAGGCCGTGCTGCTCATGAGCTCAGGTGAGCAATCATCAATATCGTCATGTGTGAGGTGGTGGATTTATTATTTCCGTTCTCCTCCGGTTCTTTTACAGTGAGATAACTTTTCTTTTACTCCACATGTGTCAAACGTGAGGCCACTGAGACAATATCTAATTATTATATCAACCCAACCCCACAGGTACTACAAATCCCAGAATGCACTGCGATAGCCAGCGTGTCAAAGGCACCCGCGCTTCTCCCCGCTCCTCTGTTGTCAGATATTAGCGTTCATCCAGTCACCCGAATACACTTTAGGCTAATCCGAAGCCCGGGAGGGGATATTAAACGCTAATTAATGAACGTATTAGTAATTCCCACGCGCGGCTTAGTAGATAGAACCGCCTTTTAATGAGCTGGCGAGGTCCGTTCACATCCTCCAGCCGTTCAACTTGTGTGAGAGCGCTTAGGTTAAAAACTAGAAAACACAAAAAGCTGCTTACATTAAATGTTCATGCACCTTTAGGCTGTTCATGCACCTGACTGCTTTCTGAGGAGCAGCTGCTTCTGACTGCAGGAACAGCTATGAGGAGCAACAGACTACTTTGACTGTTTTATTGTGGCAGAAGAAAGAAATTGGCCTGTTAATATCAAACAAACCCTTTTTATATAAACGTGATGCCGCAGCGCTGCAATGAAAAAAAAAAAGTCTTTATTTTTTACACTCATAATCTTGAATTCATATTAGTCAAAAAAAAAACTTTAACGCAATTAACAAAATTTTAAGACATTCTAAATTCTTTCTAATTGTTTTTAGGGAAACGTCGGTTGAATAAAACACTAGTCTAACACTAGTGGGAGCTTTATTTCCAAAAGTTTTGTGACATCATAGTTATATATATATGTATATATATTTACACTCACTAGGGGGAGCTTTTTTATGAAATATACTGTTTTTAGGACATAACTATTTTACCATTGGCTCGATTGAGCTTAAATTTAGTCCATACAAATCGACTCCAGTAGATTTATCTTATATTTGTCAAATTCTACTCAATACTTTTACTTTTAATACTTTTACTCACTAGAGGGAGCTTCATTTCTTTTACGGAAAAATACTGTGGACAACTTCACAATTGAATCAGGAGAATTGCTTGTACAACGCAGAGGATTGGGGACTTTTCGGGGATTTGCCCTTGCTGTCGGAGGCGACGGCTCAGACTTCTCTTTTACGTTTGATGGTCGCCGGTTCTGACGTTCGGTTGTTTCCTCTCGCCGTCGTAGGAATATTAAAAATAAAGAGAATAGAAACGACCCCCTAAAGGTGTCAGATGTTATTCTCTCTCTCTCTTCTTGCCACCGCAGACCGTTCAGGGCTGACCAGCGTGGAGAAGATCGAGCAGTGCCAGGAGGCCTACCTGCTGGCGTTCGAGCACTACATCAACTCCCGCAAGCACAACATTCCCCACTTCTGGCCCAAGCTGCTGATGAAGGTGACGGACCTCCGCATGATCGGAGCTTGCCACGCCAGCCGCTTCCTCCATATGAAGGTGGAGTGTCCCAACGAACTCTTCCCCCCGCTCTTCCTGGAGGTCTTCGAGGACCAAGAAGTGTGACTTATGCGCCGTTGAGTCGCCTCCGATAGAACCCTGGACACGCAAAGGAAAAATAAAACGGGGGCGTCTCTGACGAAACAGTAAGTGCGGGGGGATGTACAGGAGGAGTTTTTTCTTTACGAGCGAGCGTGCCCTGTAGACTTTTTTTCCTTTCCCTTTTTTTAATCCAACGCCCACCACCTGCCACCAGCAAACACAAGTCGACATCGCCAGAGAGAAACACGCAGACAATCTGGGATTGTTTTTGTTTTTTTCGTTCAGAGAGGTAAACAGGTCAACGATTCCAGACACACTACCACAAACCGACCGCAGATCTTTATGCAAATCTCATCAAGCAACTCCTCCCACACCTGTACGGACAAAAACGGCTGGACTTTTACACTAATGCAAACTGAAGCGCTTAGTAACGACCCCCGCCCCCCCTCCTCCAACCGCCACAACCACCTCTCAGACCTCGCGCTGATGGAACCTGACCATCAGCTCCTCAGACGACCTTTCATCCAACTGCAATGGTGCCCCCTCTCCTGTGGGTGCCCCCCACCCGTCAGTCCTCAGAGGCCCAGTGAGAGTGTGTGAACCTACCTCCCTCACGTACCGACCTCTCCCTGTTCACCCAGAGACACACACTCGTCATCTCCGTGCACGAAACACACCCATACACTCTTACCTCATGCCGTGTGAAACCTATGTCCTCATTTCTAGCGTGGGTGGAACTCGTTTACTCAGAACGCATGAAGACACCAGGTCGTCAGCGGCCTGTTGACCCCTGCGTCCGTTAGATGTTTGAAGTGGGAACAGTTTGTACGAAGCCCTTATCCATAATCTACTCTTCATACTTTCATGCATTTTGAAAAGTCAGGGATATTATGGAATAATCCTCTCCGCCGATGCTTCGCGATAACTCAAGAACTCTTTCATGGTTCATTTCCAAACTTTACACCCGCATCGACCTTATTTTGAGGAAGAACTGGATGGATTCTGGCAAAGTTCAGTTGCATATTTCCCACACTAGGGGGAATTATATCTACAAAAGTTTTCGGGCCTTAATTTCTTAACAGTTGTTCCGTATGATCTATCTTTTATATATTACATTATATTCAAATAGTTCATATTTTACTCACTAGGGGGCGTTCTTCTTATGGAAACACAATTTATTTGGACAAAGCTTCCTGATCGTTTTGCAACTTTCTTTACAAAACACAGTTTAACGTCCGTATCTTCCCAGTTGTGTGTAAATTTAGCTCATACGAATTGACATTTATTAAAACTGTAGTAATCTTCATTATTGAGGCACTATGGGATCTGATCTTAGAACAAATTGCTGACTTCATAGAAGTAGATAGGTTGAGTGAACGTGGACTGTTTTAGATTATTCATTTATTAATGGGTCTCGTTAAATTTAAAGACTTAAATTAGGGGAATTGCTTGAACAATGCAAAGGATTGGGGGCCTTTCAGAGATACACCGTTGCTGTTGGGGACGACAGCATAAAATATAATCATGTAAACTGTCAAAATGCAGTTTGGCCTAGCTGTTTTTGTGATTTCAGCGGCACGATGGATTGGTGTGCAGAATTGTCACCTCCCAGAATTAAGGTTCTGGGTTCAAATCCCAACCTGTGCGCTGTGAACCAGCATGGAGACGGCCGATGGATCGGCACTCCTCTATTCACCATCTTAACAGGGGATTCATTTTAATTTTAGAATCTTATACCTTAACCTCTATCTGCTACCCGTTTCTCAGTAACGGGTTTAAAAGTCCATCAACATCACAATGTAAAGCTAGTTAATTATTTAGATAGAGTACAGCGTCATCAGCGAGCAGCATGCCTTAATGGCCCAACCCGAAATGTTTTTCTAGTCAGTAATCCGTTTTAAAACTGTGATTTTATTTTTTTTTTTCAATTTATGAAAGACGTATTTTCACTTTAGTATGACTCTAAAATGTTTGTTAAAAGTTCCTCCGCCTTCCACGAACCATTTCAACCCCCGGCTAACGGCTTCGTAGAAAGTGTTCCCACTCCTCTGGTAACTTTCATCGTAAAGTTTTGTTGATCACATATAGAAAATAGTGAGGTTGCAAAAGTACTTCATGACAAAAACTTTTACAAATCACCGTACATGTGGGTGCAATATGATGTGGGGGGGAAATACGCCTCTTGTTACTGCTATGAACACTAACAGGTGATCAATAGGAAGTTCTCAAATACAGGATATACACATATATAAACAGTATATTCAATGCTAGAGTGTCTCTCAGAAACATACCTCCTGTTTTCATTACCTCACACACGGATATAACACGCACCCACTTGGTTTTTGTTAATGTATTACCTCAGTACTTTGTTGCTCATCTCTCCTCCTCTGAAACAACTGCTGGACCACCACTTCCTGTCTCTGTGTGTGTACGATGATGCGTCTTCTCATTGGAGCCTCCCTGCAGCCCCCGACTTCTCGCCTCCCTGCCGTCTTTGTGAAAGGTACAGCGCTGGCAGAGTGTGATGATGGCCGCCACTAAACCTCTGCGGGCCTCCCTCGCCGCCTGTACCTGTACCCAACAGATTCTACCTCACCTCTCATCTCAGTGCAGCTGCCTCCTGGTCTGCATAGTGCATGAACACATGCTCCACCACCACCGACAGTCTAAAGCAGGTCTTAACAATGGGCCGTGGATCAACGTTTCACAGCTGACGTGGCATTTTGTCTCCTTCTTCATTTCTATCACACACCACGCGGGACCAACAGTCTCTTTGATTATTTTCTGGAACTTGACATGGCAACGAGAGCCAGGGTTAATTTGTGACCTTACAGTGAACTCAAAGGAAACTGGGGACAACGCCAGCTCTAAGTTGGCACTCCAGTGGAAAGCCCCAACCATTGTGGGCGGAGACTCGTAGGAGAATACACGAGCGAATCAGCAGTATTCACCTGCAGGAAGCGGTGGGATAGCTACTGTGGCGATGTGACTCAGGCCAAGCCAATGGCAGACCGCCACGCGACAGTGGTGTCTACACTACATCTCCAGACCCTTCCCTCGCCATCGCAGCAGAAATGGACGGCAAGCCATTTAAAAAAAAAACTTTGTGCGCGATTCTCCAATCCCAGAAACTCATAATATGAATTAAATTGCTGAAATAAGCTCCACCTACCATATCCCACAATGCCATCCACTACAAATAACTATCAGGTTTTTTTCTGTTGCACTAAAAACCACAATGTCTGTATCTCTTGGTAGCCCCTCCTTTACCCTCTCCCTTCACATCTTTCCTGTTCCTGCCTGTCTTAATGTTCTGACGCATAGAAACACACACAGTCTCCTTCATGGACTGTGACATGGCCTTCAGGCGCTGCCACTCTCAGTGTTACTTATGTTGCAGGGTATTTAAATACAACTGTACATGCTGATTTTACAGGGATACACACACACTCTCACACCCACACACACACACACAGCAATAGGGTGAGGCAGTACAGTTTCACACCCGCCACATCCAGGTCTGGTGTGTTTGTAACGTACTCTGCTCACCATCACTGTGAATGAAAGCCATGCTGCAACCGGGTCATGGCTCAGACGGGGAACCACTGGCTTAGTAGATCTGATAATGTGCCTCGCAGAGGTTGGTAAGAATAATATACAAAAGGATATATTTATAGATATACAAATAGATAAATATATATATATATATATACATATATTATATAGATGTTACAGTTATTGTATGCTTTAGAGCTACCACAGGCTGAATCGATGCTGCCGGCTCAAATACGCGCGTGAATCCGTCCGACGCCTCATGTAGCAGAGTCCAAACTCAGCATCCGTATATTTATGCATTGTTTGCAGGTGGCGTCATAACGCATTATGATGCTTGTTTTGCCTTGTGGTGATCAGCAACTACCCTTCATTTTCCACACCTCTTACATACCTCTAGATCAATGCGTCTAGCACAGGAAGTACCTTAAGCAGAAATGCAACAACATGATATCAGGTCCGGTCCACAAAGGTCGGCGGATTCGGGAGCGGATTTGAGCTGGTAGCGCGGCCACTCTCAGTCTGTTCTTTCTCTCAGCCAAATGATCATTGGAGGACTCCTCCTCCTCCTCCTCCTCCTCCTCCTCCTTTTCCCCTCGCCCTCAGTTCTCTTAAGAGAAACACACCAGCACCACAGAGCACACTGCCTTCAGCCATGATCAGTTTCACCAGCATAGCAGAGAGACAGACCAATAGTCAGTGACCATCCTCACGGAGACGCCATTTTACCTGGACATCATGATAATGTTCGCAGAGCAGGCAAATCCAATCACTTCTTAAACCCGGTCCACAGACGTGTCATTTTAAACTGACCCGGACAGAACTCGGCTCTGGTCGGCATGCTCGTCATTATTGTCTGTATGAACCTAGTTGCAACAGTGACGAGGTTAACTTGGCACATGTCCAACGACTCGAGACGCTGTAGCGATGCGATGTGTTCACACCGGACGCCATGCAGATCTTTGCATCACAGACGCAACGTTGCAGACGAGTTGATGATTTTCAACCGGGGTGAGAAAATTTGCACGAGGCTGTGTATCAAAAGACTCGGTTTTTAGGGAGTTGAAGCTTATGGATGCACTGAGCTCTCTGTGAAGGCCTAGATCCTTTGGGCTTAGATCCTAGAGCAGACGCAAAACGCAAATGTCATCTGGATGATCTCAATAGTGAGGAAATTTCTGGTGATCCTCAGTTGAATGGCGGGCGACGTCGTCTTTTCATCACTAAAAGTCCAGAAGTTGGCCGAACAGAGCCATCTGATTCTGGTGGTCAGTAGACGTCCCCTTTCTTTGCTCGATCCAGATCATGTGCAGGTTTGGTGTGAACACATCATCAGGAGGCGGGGACCTCCTCGGAGTTTCCACCTCAAAATAGAAAAAAATGGATTTGCTCTGCATGCCTGAACGGGGCCAGGATGTTGGCACAGGAAATGATGTCACAGGACAGCTGAACAGAAATGCCTGAAGCTGTAACATCCACAGTTCAGACGGGTGTTTCATTTTGAGAGTAAATGTATGACCTGCGGTTTCACACATTCTGGCCAAGCTGCAAAACCGGACAGAAAACTCTCCGTCTTTTCTCCAGAGTGACTGCAGAAAACTTCTGCTCTCTCTCTCTCTCTCTCTCTCTGCCTCTCTCTCTCTGCCTCTTAGACTCAAGTGAGTGTTAAGTTGTATGTTAATTTAAATAACCTAAAATGTGAACGTGATATAAAAGCTCTATCGCTACAGCATTGCACGTAACCATAGCGACCACTCTCACGCGACACACACCAACTACTCCTGCTAATTTTATTACTTACCCAGGGAAAACACATGCAAGTCGACAACCTCCCTTCTCTCCTCCTAGTATCTTTCTCTTCCTCCATCTCCATTCCCCTCTTTCTCTACTTATTCCACTCTGTCTTCTTTCCCTCCACACACACACCCACACATATACACACACTCAAAGAAACTACCCCCAACTCGTTCCAGCACTCTTCGATGGAGAAAGACGACAATCCCTGCAGGAATATGTCCACACGTGGAATGTAAAATACGGAAAATTGTACGATTAAAGACACGGTGTGAAGTCCCACACACTTATGTTGTTTTTGATGTTGTGGATATTGCTTTCGTTGTGCACCAAGTGTTTGTTGTTCTGCTTATTCTAGGGTGGATGACTTTGCAGGTGGGGTTAAAACCTTGATAGTGTTACAGAACGCTACGGATAAGTCCTTTTTTTCTAAGAATACAGTATGTTTCTAAAAAACCTTGTTGTGTGGGGACTGAAAATCCTGAGATGATGTAAAGCAAGAGATGAAGTGACTTTATTTTGAATAGAGGAAAAAAAAAGCTGTTTTTTTATGATGATTCTTTTATGTCGTTATTACTCTGCATCTGATTTTCTTGGTAAGTGAATGTCTGTCTGTGTTGATGCTTTACTGTGAGAAAACGGCTGTTTACGCACTTTCAGACCATCGTTGGTGCAGTGGTAGCTATCGCTCAAACGTCACCCAAGGGCCCAGGGTTCACTTCACCTTCAGTTTAGCTGACCGAAAAATAGACCCCGTCATTCAAACTGGAAGATTTAAGTTGCCTTATTCTGGTGTTATATCGCGCAGTAAAATGTGTTGCACATTTAGAATAACACTATGAAATCCCCCTTATGATATTAAGTCACTTTATTTAAGCTGTTGAGTAGCAATTTAATCTAATTATAGGTGATTTGCATTACTTGTAGTCAGCCTTTCAGGAGCAGAATCATTTCCTGGTTTGGATTCATACTGCAAAAAGGACTAATAACAGTTTTAGCACCACCGTTTGGGTTGTCCCGCCCTTTTTTTCTTTCTTCCTACCTGGAGACACTGATTCCATGCATCCTTCTGAACATTGAAAACTTCTTAATAACCCCTTTCATGTCCACACCACCAAACAAAAAAAATGATTTCTTTGCATATTTTGTTTATGCAGGGCATTTATTGATGAATTATTACGGTAGACACTCTAAATTTAAATAATTCTGTTCAGTATGTCCACAAAAATTCATACTTGTCCTCGCTGGCACCTTTGACCTATGGTGTCTCCCAGGGCTCCATCCTCGGCCCCTTCCTGTTTAGCATCTACATGCTGCCACTGGGTCATCTTATAAACAGGGTTAGTCAACAGTTTTATGATTAATTAGTACTAATTAATGCCTTGTTCAGAAGACACGATTAAAGGGATTTTAAAACAATCCGGCCATTACCAGCAAAATCCTTCTCTTGTACCCAATCATGGAGGCGACGTACGACAATCCCGTCTGGAAAGTTTAGCATGTTGCATTTTTTTTTTCACATCACTCCCAACTTGTTCTGAAGTTGATCAAAAGAATGGCAACTCAAACATGGTAGCAAGTAGAATCCGGAATTATAGCGGCGCAAGGTGGAACAATGTTAAGAAGCAAAGATCGCTGAAATACGGTAACGATACTTTTTATTGCCTTTTTCAATGTTTTATTGAAGGAAAGCCACGACAGAGTAGTAAAAGAGCGTTGTCGGCAGGACCACGGTGTGCTTCCATAGCCATTATTCACCTGGCTCCTCATCGACGCCACATGACTTGACGTGAATTAATGATCAGTGTCAGACTTTTAGTGTTTCCAGCCTTCCGACCCAGACATTGGATTAATTTGTGGCCATATTTGAAGACAGAAATATGGTGTCACCTTAACCAGGCACTGGGAATCACTGAGATTTCTAAACACAGATAACTACCGCCTCTACTTATATAGATTTTTTAAGTCTAAAAGATGATCACGTGCATCCCGTCAATTGACGACCAGTAATAGTCATTTGTGGGAAGTTCATGCTCATAAGATGATGCCAGTCATCTATATTACAAGTCACTTTATGTGGATCCAATAATATAGTCGGGGTCTTCAAATGGAACTGCAAAAAAATACTCCAATAAACCTTCTTCCTCTGCAGATACTGACGTCTGAAGTTTGTGGGCCCCTAGCAATAATGATCAAATAGTAATAATAAATATATTAAAAAAAAAAACAATCAAAAAAAAAAACACCTTGAATTCATAACTGTTTTTTGTCTGGGTGACAATGACATAATCGGGCTTCTATCTAGTCTGTGCTAATTTTTTTTAAAGTTCAAAATGCTAGCTTTTAATATAAACGTTGATTTATTTCACATGCAGAATCTTGAAGTGTGTGCACATAATTCCTCCTAGTGGACAACGGTGGTATTGTTATTATTTTGCAGCCAATATCCCTTTCTGGGGCTCAAAATCCCATTTATGTCACATTTTGGGTCCATTTTCTATCCAGCGGTTATAAAAGAGTTTCTGTGCAAATTCACTGATTGTTTTGTTTCGGGGTATTAATGTCATATAATGATCAATACTGACACAGGAAGTGAATTCCGTTACAACTCACTTGTCCAAAGACGGGATAGTTGTGGAGCTATTCTAAGTTTTTGGGGTAAAATATAACCAATGAGCAGAAGCTAAAGTACAATCAATCAGTATATTAATAATATATCATTCGTTTTCCATTATGTAAAAATATAATATGTAATCATTTCCGATGAAGTACCGTAACTCTATTAGCACATCTAGGGGGTCGGAACATTCTGAAATGCCACGCCTCCCGATCCAGTCGCTTGAAATGTCCTTATTTATCAACAACAACTTAAAGTCCATTTTTAAATTAAGCGTATGCCAAAAAAATCCAGGATAGAGAAAGCTGAACTGAAGGTGAATGAACCTGAATCCTTCTTTCCACAGTTGCTTGGGCTGTATCACTCACTACGCTGAGCGCTCCGTCCTGGTCTGACCTCAGACCGGGCCTCTTCTTCAATGTACAGATCTGCCATATAGTAATCTCTATGTTGTGACAATAATATTGCATTTGATGGGAAAACGCCTCAATATACAACAAGTAAAGCGACACAAAAAAAAAAAATCACAAAATACAAACCAAAAAAGAAAGACAACTTTTCATACCTCATCGTACCGCTGTTTGCCGGAGGGAGTGATTGACAGGTCGGGGGGGGGGGGCGTGATCGGTTCTCAAGCGTTCAAAAGTTCTGGTCTCAAAGTTTGAGCTAGAATTCGTTGGCTTTGAGAAGTTTTTCGATGATGGAGGGTGAAATAATGCTCACGGGATCCGTTCAGGTTGTAAAATACATCATTGTAATAATGTTGTGGCTCTAGAAAACTCTATTTGAAAATGACTGCACTTAACTTTATGTCATAAGAAATCAAACGCATGAACTATGAAGCAAAGCTTTGAGTATTTATCATCAGCCAGCCGACATCTTCGCGAGTTCGGACCTGGCAGACCAAGAGAGGACTGATGCTTCATCGGGACACGAGGCCGGGGTCCATTCAGTCGTTCGGAAAAATACCTATGTTTTAATGTTGAGCGAACTAATAATAATAATAATAAGACAGTGACAACAACAACAACAACAACAACAACAAAAGAAGGGGAAAAAAGCTGCTCCAGCTTCCAAAAAAACCCGAGATCGTCTTCAGAATTCTCGTCTTCTCTATTCAAATATGCAATCAGACACTCTGTCGGTGTCGAGCGTTTCAACACGGTAAAATTGTGCCTTGGAGAAGGAACGCTGCGACCCCCGCGGCTCACGCGACATTTATTCCCGCGATGACGGCGTCCTCTCTTGGTTTTGTCGCCCGGTCCCGCAGTGACTTTACGCGTCGCCACAGCGACCAGCTCGGGCGAATCCGGCGAGGCCCTGCACGAGCGGCGGGCCATTTCCTGTTAGCGAAGCAGCCATAATACTTTGGCACAGCACAGTGTTGAATGTAAAGCTGAATGAGGCGTGGGGTCTGCGGTTGATGGTGTATTTTCTACTGCTGGTTGTGGGTTTGTTGTGGGCACGGTTGTTGTTTGTCTTGCTTTCTGTGACAAATCATTCATGGCACAATCAGAGAATGGCATCTCAACGGCTCCGAGCTGTTTGTGTTCGTGTCTATGTGACATTCATTTTCAACATTAAAATGATTTGATATCAATCCGTCCACCCGAGTCTTTTTTTTTTTTGGAGGATGACTTTGCTTTGATGAGAATATGAAAGAGATGAGTTACAAATTAGAGGTTTGAAACTTTTGCTAGTGATCTATCTTAAAGTTACAGATTTTTGTTTTGGATACTGTTTATTCCTGTTTTTTGATATTCTAACTTCATTCTGATTATATGACTTTATTCCAAGATATAACTTAATTCTCTTAATATCGTAACTTTATTCTCATAATATTATATTTTATTCTGATGGGGTTTTTTTTGTTATGGATGGTGTTTATTCCTGTTTTTTTGATATTATAACTTCATTCTGATAATATGACAAGATATAACTTAATTCTCTTAATATCGTAACTTTATTCTCATAATATTCTACTTTATTCTGATGGGGGGTTTTTTGTTATGGATGGTGTTTATTCCTGTTTTTTTTGATATTATAACTTCATTCTGATAATATTATTTTATTCTGATTATATTATTTTACTTTATTTTCATGATTGAACTTAATTCTCTTAACATCTTAACTTTATTCTCATAATATTCTACTTTAGTCTAATGATTCTTTGTTCAAGATGGTGTTTATTCCTGGTGTTTGATGTTATGACTTTATTCTGATAATATGAGTTTACTTGATTCTCCTGATATTAATTATTTCTTAATATCAGTACTTTATTCTCATAATATACTTTATTCTCATAATATACTTTATTCTTGTAAAATAATAACTTTGTTTTAATTATATAATAACTTTATTTTCATATTATTTATTTTCACATTACTTTATTGAGAGAATAAATAATGATTATTATTATTATTATTATCACTTTATTTTGAAAATATTAGGACTTCCTGTAAATTTCTTTCTTCGTTCTTGTTGTACTCTTTTTTTTTTCCTTCTAAAATAACTTATTCTGACTTTTTCTTAATTATAACTTTTGTTTCCCTCTGATATTATGATTTTATTCTCATAATATTATGACTTAACGTAACATTATTCTCATAATACTTCTTTATTCAGTTTAGTTTGTATTTCTATGATGACAAACACATTTATTTATATAGAACTTTTCAAACAAACTGCTTCACATGACAGTAAAAAATAAAAAGACAAGTCAATGAAACGTGTAAAGCTATGGGAGAAATTGTACAATAACAATATAAAATGATTGAAAAATAGACAATAAAATGTCACGGCTGACTGGTGACGCCTGGGACTCACTTTCCCACTTCTCACAACGGCGATATCTAATATCTAGGCATCGATATTTCCCCCCAGGCTGTCAGAGTCCTTCGACCTCAGCTTCACGCTTTTGCTGAAAGACGTCGAAGATGATTTTCAAAAGCAGGAACAGACGACCTCTCACTCTGATCGGACGCGTAGCAAGAGTTAAAGATGAAAACTCTACCCATGATATATTATTTATTCTCACTCCTTCCCATCACTCCCACTGAGAAATGCTTCCAAACACAAAAAAGACTTTACAAAACGCAAAATTTCAAACAAGCGCGGAACTTCCTTCACTACTTCCTTTCAAATCAACTGCAATATATTTACTCAAATGAGTAAAATATAAAACAGACTTGATGTAAACCCACTTCAGTTGCAGGCCTTGCATTTTATTTACCAGAACTGGACGACTGCAAGGACTTCAGGATCTCCTGACACCGGCAGCCTGCTGGAAAACCCATTTAGTCACCAAATGATCTCCACCATGTAGGCTGATTCCATTATGGCATAATCTGGACCTCCGGCTGCAAAACATCCTAATTTATTCTCCATCGGGGCACCGAGAAGGAATCTCACACCTCCATCACTTATTCCAATACAACACATTCGTCTCCTTCCATACGCTATACCCAGAATAACAGGGTCGATTATAATCCACATTTAAATCCAACACCAGGAGTTCCCCTGTTCCGCCTCCTCTGCCAGGTCTCTAACAGCCTCTGTCACCTCTGTTCCTTTCACCCGGGGAGTTTTCTGGAGCCGCTGAGCAGATGCTCCGGTAAAGCCTCTGTGTCACGCCTCTGTGTTCCTTTCTCCCTCTGTGTCTGTCTTGTGATTGCTCGTCACGCTCACCTGTGTTTCCCCTCCAGCTGTGTCTCATTGTCTCGTTATGTCTGTGTGTATAAAGTCTGTCCTTACCTTCCCTTCTGTGCCTGTTCGTTGCATGATGTCCTCGTGTCGTCACGTGTCCCAAAACCTCACCGTGTATCGTGAGTACCTGAAGTGTTTCAGTTCCTGTTTTTCCTCGTGTTAGATAGTTTAAATAAAGAGATACTGTGCACCAGCTCTACGTCCTATGCGTCTGCTTTTGGGTCCGGGCAAAACCCCACCGAAGTGTGTAACACTCTGCAGCCGAACCTCCACCGGGTTTGTAAATGTCCTCCACCCAGCTTGTGAGCATGCAGCTGCCAGCTCTGAGTAATCCTCCTTCCTCCTGTCCTGCGGTCCAGGTTCACACAGTGAAACAGTCCAGGTTCACACAGTGAAACAGTCCAGGTTCACACAGTGAAACAGTCCAGGTTCACACAGTGAAACAGTCCAGGTTCATATAAAAGTAACTGAGAAATCTTCGACTATATTATTACCATCATCAGTGTTGTTGTTGTTGTTGGACGGTACCGAAGGCCTTTGTCTAATTTCTCCTGCTGCTAAGAGGGATTGAAACAGTCGTCTTTTCTTCATTCAGCTCATCGCCTCTGGGAGCAGGGAATTATTTTCTTCACTGTAACATCCTGAAGTAGAAACATGGAGGTTGGGGGTCAGGGGTCACGCCGGCGGGAGACCAGACCCCAGGGACTTAACAGTGAGGAGATGATCCAACAGGCTGGCTTAAAACCCTCAGCCTGGAGATCTGACATCTCTGCCGAGGTCATTTTGAGAGTTTTGGGGGTTTATTTATGTTCCATGTATTTTTCTCATCCCTTCTCTCGTCTCAGCCTCTCTGCTCTTCCTCTCCGACAGTCCGGTTCTCCCCAGCTGTGCGCCTCCTGCCGCATTCATCCTTGAGCTGCCATGACCCATGAGCTGCTGCTCATGGGTCCTCCTAAACCGTCTTATCCTTCTTATTCCTGCTGGGTTCAATCTGCTTCTGGACCCGGCCAGCCTTTTGACTGCTGCAGTGATGGGTCCAGTACTCGGATGCTTTACCTGGGAAAAGTACTAATAACGAACGTTAAAAATACTTCATTTCAAGTAACGGTTGCATATTACACATTTCCCATAATGCAACACGGTAGTACCATGCAACCTGAGAATGACCCTTTCTAGTTAAAGGTGTGATTTCCCATAATGCATGTTTGTGGTGCAGAGATGATCCTGATATTATCACAGGTTTATTACTGTAAGTCAGACTTGATTAAGTTTCTCCAGAACCTCATCTTACTCCAAAATGCTGGACTGCAGCCATACTGTTAATAACTGATCTTCATCATTAAAAATCAGTTGTTTTACTCCTTTAAATTCTATATTACTAGATTTCTTAGTTCCAACAGATGCATCATTGCATCAGTCCCAAACCGGAATGTTTTTGATTCAGGTGTCTGACCCAGATCATGATTAGTTGTCCAACAGCACCCTCGAGAGGAAAAGTCACTACTTTAATACTACACTCTTACTCCAGACGGAAGGCAGGCACTACAACATTTTACCAGAGAAATATGTCCTTTCAGAGAAAACAGATCAATGAAAATAAAATCCACGAAAAACTAAACCGCTGGAAGGAAAACAATTATCACCCACCTAAAGATGAAGTCTGCTTCTTGTTTTAACTGTTTCACTGTGTGAACCTGGACTGTTTCACTGTGTGAACCTGGACTGTTTCACTGTGTGAACCTGGACTGTTTCACTGTGTGAACCTGGACTGTTTCACTGTATTCTCAAATGGAAGGTGTTGTTTGCATATCCTGTTTTTTTACCCTCATAAGTTTGTCAGTTATTTTTACTGTAAAAAAGTTTAAGTACAAACACTGAAGACGCTAAAAACCCTTCAGCTAAAGTTTGGATAATAATGTTCTCTATCCGATGAAGCCATGACAGGAAAACAACCGAGTCATTTTTTTCTTACCGTTTATAGCTGAATGTATGAAAACCAATCACAGGGGGAAAGTGCACTTCATGTAAACGATGTCATAATCCGCTGATGACATCACATCCTGCTCAGCAATGCACACGATGCTTCAAATTGGGACAAATAATGCAGACTTTGACTCCAAAAATACTCACTGTATAAATACACAGATGAACCAGTAAATAAATACAAACACTCGGTGATGTCCACTGAGACGTGATCCAATAATATAAACATGTCTCATGTTATGTGTTTAGACTACAATCAGGCTGGACTGGTTTTATTCAGTAGAATATTTGTCTTCAAGTCAAAGGTCATAAACCTACAGCAACCGGACAGAGCATGAGATCTACAGCCGAATTGGTATTCATGTGCAGTTTTTCTCATTTATTTTCAGTTTAAGAATTCAACTTTTGTCTCTATTATACGACAACAACATGAAAACAACATCCCAGCCAATCAGAGGCAGAGAAGGGCGGGACATGGCGTCGCCATAGTAGGGAAATGTGTCTCTGTTCCCTATGAAAAATGACAATAAAACATCATAATTTTTCATCAGCAGCATCCAATGTAATACCATATCATATAATCTAATATAATCTAATATGTTTTATAATATCATATAATTTGATATAATATAATGTATGACAACATGATATAACAATGTTATATAACTTAATACAATATTATGTCCTATAATGCTATGTAATGTATTATAATATAATAAAATGTTTTATAACATAATATAATATAATTTAATATATGATAAATAATATAGTAATCAATCTAAATTTGAAATAAAACAACCTGATGAACAAAAAGTACAAGTTTTAAACAAAAATAAGACAAAAGAAAATCTTAAAAACAATCAAGCTGCTTTAAAAACTGGTTCCAGCTGGACTCGAACCACCTGGATCTGATCACCACCAGTTCATTCACATCTTCACATCAGTAGACCATCTTCAGAAGCAGGAAGGCCTCCTAGGTCTCACCAGTACCACGATATGCCAAAATCAACATCAATTCCAGACAGTGATTGAAATCCATAAATCTGTGAAGGGTTCCAAAGCTGTTTCTACGGTTCTTGGACTCCACAGATCCACAGTGAGACACATGATCTACAAATGGAGAAGACCTGGAACAATAGTGAATCTTCACAGAAGTGGACCCCCCTCCAAAATCCCTCCAGGAGCTCGCTGAAGGATCATTCAGGAGGTCACAGAACATCCAAAGCAAACATCCAAGGACCAGCCGGCCTTTTTCACCTCATTAAAGGTCAGAGGTCATGGCTCCACTATTCCTAAGACACTGGGCCCGATGACCCTCAGAGTTTCTGGGAGAATCTTCTCTGGACCGATGAGTGGAAAGTTGAAGTGTTTGAAGACAGTGGAAACCAAACACAGCGGCCCACTAGAAGAACATCGGACCTACGGTCAACCATGTAGGAGGCAGTGGAATGTTGTGGAGATGATCTGCTGCTTCAAGAACAATGACGACACACCGTCATAGAGGGAAACATGAATTCTACCGATGGAGAATGTCAGGTCATCAGTCTGTGAGGTCATGCAGAGACACGTTGGTCCCTTGCAGAAGACTGAGTCGACAGAATCTGAATGAATATAGTTAAAGCCCTAGAGTGAGATAGTGAAAGCCCTAGAGTGAGATAGTGAAAGACTGGAGCTGAACCCCGCTGAGATGCTGTGGTACACATCGGGTTCAGGGGGGTGAATACTTTTTCACAGCCTTGGGTTCTTAGTGGTTCAAAAGTGACTGTCAGCCTTGAAGAAGGATGGACCCAATACAAAGCAAGGAGCGCCGGAGCGAATGTCAGCTGCTGGCCTCACTTGTTCCAGAACTTCCCCTCGGCCTCCGGCCTCTGGTTCAGCCGACACAGCTGCCTCAGGAAGCCGTCGTTGGGTCCGATCTCCCTTTTCTGACGCACCGTGGCCAGAGCGGTGTGGACGTCCATGTTTTGGCGGAGCATCAGGTAGGCTATGACCAGCGTGGGCGAGCGGCTGTAGCCTTCGCGGCAATGTACGTAGACTTTCCCTGCAGGAGGAGAGAGAGAGAGAGAGAGAGGTTCCACAGTATTCAAAACAACAAATGTTACATTCCTGCTTCTTCTTTTTTTTACAGTGTACATCATGTTTTACACTGGAAAGAAAATATAATTTGTTCACCAGTAAAACACAATTAAATTAAGTATTATTGGGTCTAAAATTTAAGTTGAAAAAAATTCACTTTGGAATGGATTTAAAGGATTTCCAAAGCTGGAATTTCACCTATATTACGCCTTTGAGGTCCAATCATGCACTGTAAAAAAAAAGAAAAATTATGATGAACCTAATTAAAATTACGAATTTAAGAATTTATCTAAATTTTTGGTTCCCAGAAATTCTAAAACTCCAGATACATTTTTTATGGAAATCACGAAACATGAGATGACATAATTTCACTTGGATCCCAGCGGTGCTGTCCTCTGACCTTTTCCACTTTTGTAAGCCAGCGCCTCCTCCATGAAGTCCGCTGCCTCCTGGAAGTAAACGCTGATGTCGAAGTGGTCGGTGTCGCTGGCCGGGATGCCGTGGTAAGCGATGTCCGTGCCGGCATAGAACTCAGCGTTGGTGTTGACGTGCATGAGGGAGTTCCCCTCTGCGGCGTTCAGGACGTGGGTGATGCCCCGGCGCCTCAGCTGCATCACGTTCATGGCCAGAAACCTGCATCCGTTTGGCGAACAGAACAAAAACCCAAATGACTCACCTTAGACATGATATTCAGCTAAAGTCAGGAGGATTATCCCCTTGCTCACCCTCCACCTCCTCATCTCATTCCTCACTGTTTCGGCATTAACCATCAGTCTTTGCAGAACCATCAGCCACCGCCACCAGTATCCAGACTCCAAAGCTGCTGCTGCTCAGAGCAGAAACCCTTCAATCGCAATTTCCCTCAAAACTCTAAGCACCAAAGACGTTCCAACAGACCAGATTAGACAGACTCCGTTCATTTTCCTCCACATCCCTCTCCTCAACTAAGTGAAATTCGTAATCCCTCCAGAGGGTTCTGGTCCCACCCAACGGACTCTTCCCTGTCGGCCAAGCCTGGGAAACTTCCAAAGGTGGCATAATTTGCCCTAGATTAGTGGCTAACCTTCACTCCACCAGCACCGCATTGGGCTTTCAGGACCCGTGTCCCTGCACCTCAATCACCAGTTAGTGTATTAACCTCTGGAGACCAGGAACACCCAGCAAGACCTGCAGGTGTGGAGATGCTCTGATGCTCCTTTCATCCAACGATCGTTGCTATCATATGTATTCCAGTCACTCTTTGGTAACCATGGTAACCAGCTAATCAAGGCTATTCAGACTTCCCCTGACGGTGGTCAGAATGTTATGGCTGATTAGTTTAACTTGGACTCCTAAGTGAGAAATGAGACAAAAACAAAAAGGGGGGGGGCATAATAAACCAGGCTCATGGGTTTTGCCGGTTTGCCATCTGGAGGAACAGAATTGGGTTCAGGTAGCTAACAGGAAATGTTTGCGTGTCTATAAACTGTATTTTTTTTTTAAACAACAGCCTTCAGTTGGTTGATTATTTTGACATTTCTGTTGCTACTAAAGGTAGTTAGTCAGAGTGACACACCCCTTTCTCAATCAGTGACACTGTTAAATAAGTGTGTCACAAAATAAACATCAAGGTGTCTTTGGGAAACAGCAATAGTAAATAAAAGCAGAATTTTCACAACGTATTTTGGACACATTTCGATAAAAGACATTTTCTCTTTCAGTCGTTTGAGCCCCTCTGATCCCACAGAGATCTCCTGCCTCGCCGTCTGCCTCTGGGATGGCTGCACATCTCGCCATCTCCCGCCTCTCTGATGTGGAGAACTAAAAATAGACCGCAGGCTGGAGCTGAACACTGAACGCATCATCACGACTACCCGACAAAAAAAAAAAAAAGCTGCAGTGTCAATATCGACATCATCATGAACGGCTGCTTCACAGACTCCATGTTTCAATCTGTGGCTCAGACACTGGAAGAAAAAAAAAAGGCGACTCCCTCTGATGCAGAAATAACTGAGTCTTTGAGTTCCAATTTTTAGGCCAGCTGATGAAATATTTATAACACACGTTTAACATTTACGCAATATTTTACAGTGTACGACGGTGGAGAGCTGGGTAAAAATAGGAATGATGATAAAGAAATATTCCATTTCATTTTTTAACACACAGTTATAAACATTATAACATGGCGGAATCAGTTCTTGGATTTGAACCAAACTGTATAAAAAAATAAAAAACTTCGGTATAATTTATTGTGAAATACCGGCAGCTATGGTTAACAGAATCTTTTACCGTTAAAAATACGGTAATAATGCCCACATTACGTTAAAATTAAAAATGAAGTTATACTTTACGTTACATAAAACAGTAAATTAGCATAAATAACACGTAAATGATCATTTTAAGTATAATAAAAAGACCAAAAAAAAAAAATCAAGCATTTTTAACATCTTTCTTCTTTAAACTAAAACTTTTACTTTACAATTACATTAAAAACTTACAGTCTTAGATTATAAAGTTCAAGAGAGTAGATGACTTTATATTTTAAGGTCAGAATAATGTTGTAAACTGAATTTCACTGTAAAAATACAACCTTTTTTTTATATTATATTATTTTATATTAGAATGTACAGTAATAAATCTTTAACCATTAAGCAAGTGCATCCCTTAATTACAATTTACAATAACAATTTGATTTCAAGTTAATAAAATAAAGAAATGGTATTGATAATATGTACCACCTATCAGCCATAACACTATAACCACAGAAAGGCCATAACATAAGATCACATTAATTATCCAACCATGGTTACCTATTTATTTTCTATTTGTCCAATATAACAGAATATTTACATTTTTAATTGAACTAATTGTAATTTAATGGATTTTAAATTACTTAAATTAAAAAACAAATCTATTATTCTATCTATCTGGTTGATTTATTAGATATTAAATAACACCTATGATTATTTTACAGTGATGTGACTCAGTGATTCTACAACGAGGCAATATCATAAATATAGTTTAAAATGATAATAAGCTGTTGCATCTTAAAAAGAAATATAGAAGTAAACTCAAGTTTAAATATATCTGGTTCTAGATGAAATGATTCTGTAAAATCGTGTGAAACACTAAAATTAAACGTATTTATCTTATTATATCTAAGGGTCTTTATCTAATCCAATCTAATGCCGGCAATTTTTTTCTATTCGTAATAATAACATTAAAATGAGGAAGTTTTTTTAACTTTTTTTAAAGAAAATTTCTAGATTAATAAATTTTACATGAAATTATAAAAATTGTTTGATTTAAAAAAATAATCAATAATCTATTATTCAATCCTCCTTATTTAATTATAATCCTATTAGATTATTATTGTACAACGATTATTACTTCTAATATACATTTTTATTTAAATATTGGTATATTTATTGATGGTTGTGCAGTAAGAAGGTGACACCAGAGAATAAGAGCGAATTCAATGGAAAAGTTTTCCGTCCGTGGATGACCCCACTGACTCACGCGCTGCCCACGTGGACCCTCGGGTAAACCTCGTGGAAGGGTTCGGTGGGCCAGCCGAACAAGCCCCGGTCGTCCGTCAGCAGGTCGTTGAGCTGCTGCAGAGAAACCTCGAAGCTGGACATGATCGCTTCTCAGTCTGGATCCAGCTGACAGACAGAAGGAGGCGCGGGTGAGTGTGGGGAACAGGTGTGGATCTCACTGAGGGGAGGAGGTCCGGATCTCAGTGCGCCTTCAGAGCGTCTGTGTCCCGTCACCGACAGACCAGGGTCGGTCTGAGACTTTACTGGGGCTAGGGCACACCTAAGGAACCCCAGACCATTAAAGCCATAGACCGATCAGCCATAACATTGTAACCTCGTACAGGTGGAGTCAGAAGTGCATTCAATGTCTGGTTACTATGGTTACCTGTCAGTGGGCGGGGCATATCATGCAAGAGGTGAACATTTTGTTGGACGAGTGTGAGGATTTGAATGAGTTGGACAAGGACTAACGGTTAAATGCTTGGTAATAATTCTGATAATAATAGTAATAATAGTAATAAACTTTATCCATTCATAGCAGTTTTCAAAACAAAGTTACACCATTTTAGTAGAGTTGCACAGATTGCAATTTTCATGGCAGATCACAGATTACCATCTTTTTATAAAGTCCGACCGGTCATTCTGATTGTTTTTTTTTAATAAAGTTTTAAAACCATAATGAACGGTGCATTTTAAGTGCTCTTATTTTGAAGGTTTACAGCGGAAGTAGAAGGAAGCTGAACTTCCTCCCTGCAGGCGTTCTCGGTGTCATCTGTGATCAGTCCGACTATGGTGGTGTCGTCAGCATATGTGACGATGTCGTCGGTGGAGAGAAGGGGGGAACAGTCGTGGGTGAAGAGGGTGGAGGTGGGAGGGCTGAGGTCACACCCCCGGTGAAGCTGAGGGTTCTCCGGTACTATTTATTCCGGCTCATTTTAATTTGAAGGCTACATTTGGAGCAGGAAACAGAATAATTTTGTTCAATTTGTCTCGCAAATGTTTTAGATATCACTTTTTTTTACATTTCAAATATTTTAAAATCGGACTTGTGCAAGAACAGAACTATTTTGATCTTCTTGTTTGTAAGATTCAGGAATATACGATACAAACTAGGTGTAAGTCTCAGGAGTCAGGTCTTCAATCTTACCTACTTTGTTGTGCAGGTTTATTCGACGGGATAAAACCGCTTGAGATGAATCATCTCGTTTAAAAGGGGGTCCGAATAAAAATAAAAACAAATAAACAACAAAAGAGCTTAAAAAAAACAAAAACAACAATCTATAATTCAACGTACAACTATTACTTCCGACAAAGACGTTTGTGAAAATGAGCACAATAACGAAAACAACCACCAGAGGGAGATAAAGAGGCCCTGAACGACTGACATAGATCTTTGGTGTAGTATGTAAAAATAAAATAAAAATAATAACATTTATTTTCTCATATGTGAACTTTGATTGTTCGTTTTACAGAATAAATAAACATTTCTGAATATCTCTCTATAAAGGATCTTCATCACTGGATAGTCTACTCGATGAAGGGTTTGGGGATGACGTCATTTTGACACTTGAAGGCCACCGTAGATTCTTGGATAGGAACGGGTGAGCTGAAGTGTGAAGAATATCAGTTGCAATCTGAAATAGGGCTGCAGTAATCGATTATTTTAGTAATCGAGTATTCTAGCCATTATTCTGGCAATTAATCGTGTGATCAAATAAGAAATACCGCGTGCGCCGCAAATGTTTTAATTAAATCGTTTTTGCTTTCCTCTGGAGCAATAGTAACATACAAAACAGAAAACACCGCAGGTCTATTGACTGAACAACATATTTTCCCCCATTAAATAAAATATTTAATGCTTTAATTGGAATATTATCTAGCTCTGCAGTGTGTACTAACCCACTTAAACAGTTACAATAAGAAATGAGATTTGTTGTTTTGGGATCTAACTGAGAATCTGCAATGTTTTAATTTGTTCACAGAGTCGGTCCATCACGGCTCCTGACGGTTTTTCCACTTATTTTTAAACTCTAATCTTTTCTTACGATTTGATTGGGGATAAGGGGGTCATGTAAACCAACCTAATAACTCAGTTTACGGCGTTGCAGAATCCAAGGAATGACACCATCAAACACGCATTCACCGACCCCCAGAGTCATTAGGAGTCTGTCAGGATCTTTAGGATTTCTTAACCTGCCCAAATTTGAGGCAGAGTGAGCATCTGTTTGCAATCAAAGATAGGCTATCACCCTCCTTCATCTCCACTTCACCAGGTGAGATGAATGGAGTTAAATCCCTGCAAAAACCGCCGCTCACAAACGAAACACGATTCGCCATCAAACACAATGTGATTTGCAAAAGAAAAACCAATATTTTCTGTTTTACAAACACAAAACGTGCTACAGAAAACGTGACTTCTGGCACAAATTTACCACATAAGATGTTCCACTTGTACCGAGCCTCTTCAGTTTTGTGTGTGTGATCAGTGTTGAGGGAGTTCTGAAAAACTGCATCTTCACCTTCCAGTCAATTCTTTAACATCCATTTTATTTTCATTGGCTTCCTGCTGTAACGCCCGGTCTATTCTTGACACCATCCCTTCATTTGGTTCTTCCTCTGTATAGTTCACCAACAGTTCCTCTATTTTAGCTGCTTCTTCACCGATATTTTCCCATTCCTCATGTTTCTGAAGATAATATCTTGGCTGTAAGAATTTATAAAAGGTGTTTACTGGTAAACTAAACGACTGTGAAAGTCGTTCCAAGGACCTTTTAACATTTTTCATGTTTAAATGAATCCTTTGCTTGTCCATTTCTCCGTTTACCATAGTAGATGGTTAAAAGTCTGGATTTCTTTTATTGGATGGCTCATAGAAATACGTGGTCCAACTCATGGTGCCTCCCACAGTCCAGTAGTCCAGGTCAGGTCCAGTGTGGTAAACTTTGGAACTGAGTCACAGCGACACCTGCTGTTGTAACACGTGAACTACAAAGAACCCGCGCGTGCACAAAACTGAAGACGCTTCCGTACAAGTAACACGTCTCACGCGGTAAATTTGTGCCAAAAGTCACGTTTTCTGTTTGCAAAACAGGAAGTAAATGTTTGTCATTCATGTTTTTCCTTTTCAAATCACATCGTGTTTATAAATCGTGTTTCGTTTGTGTGCAGGTTTTTTTTTGCAGGAATTCAACTCCATAGAAAAACATCTCCTGGAAGACTCAGGTCTGGTGGGGGAGAGATGAGGTGACTTACAATAATAATAATAATAATAAATAAAATAGAATAATAATAATAATAATAAATAAAATAGAATAATAATAATAAATAAAATAGAATAATAATAATAAATAAAATAGAATAATAATAATAATAATAATAATAAATAAATAAAATAGAATAATAATAATAAATAAATAAAATAGAATAATAATAATAATAAATAAATAAAATAGAATAATAATAATAATAAATAAAATAGAATAATAATAATAATAATAAAATCCAATTAAATAATAATAATAAAACAAATAATAACAACAGTAATAATAATAATAATGGTAATAACAATAAGAGCACACATTTTTTAAGCACCTTGCAGAGAGTTGATCCAGTTTGCAACAACTGTATAGTAGTCCTGATTTAAACGAAGATTAAATTAGTTATAAAGTTACTCGAATTATTCGAGGAATCATGTCTAATCTGAAATCTCACCACTAAATGTTACAAATATGAACGCACCTTAGTTAAGATTGCTGCTTTTTGGTCAGGCTTTTATATAGTTATTATTTATTTTTTTATTGATGCTTTTATCTGCTTTTATTTTGTAGCACTTTGAGATTTGATCCAAATGTAAAGTGCATTATAAATTAAATGTATTATTATTAGTATTATTATTAGACTGCACCTTTAACTCTGGGAAACCATCATGTTCATGATTAAAAGTTAGTAAATATGAAAGAATCTGCGGTAAAATCCGATGTTTTGCTGCTTGATAACAGACAACTTCCTTCTTCTGTGGTCACATCATGATTCCTGTGACCATCAGACTACGACCTTGTTTCTCCAAAAAAAAAAACTGTTTTTGCCTGAAACTCTTGTATTTCTTGGCACGACTGAACCTGCTGACAGGAAAACACAGGAATGAGTAATGTTTTGGTGCAGGATAACATTTTTATTGATATGCATCATTAGAATAAATTGATAGGCATGCTTTCAGGAAATTAAATCTAAAGTGCAAACGCTGCAGATAATCATCAGAAAAGCTTTAGTCGGGAAGCGAGAGGTCTTCGTCAAACCCCGCGGTGAGGAAGGACTAGAAGAGAGGCTGGTTGAAGGATTTCATGGCACACCGCTGGAGAGCTCCTCTGGCAGCTTTGGCTCTGAGGTTGTAGAGCTTCAGAGGAGAAGAAAGAGACAAGGAGGCGTCAGAGGAGAGATCAAGAGATCATGCAGACGTTTGCTTCACGGTATGATCCGTTCGGACCCGGATCGCAACCTCAAAACCCGACATTGGCTTGAGAACATCCATCCGTTTTCCTACGCCTAGCCGGGGTCGGGTTGTGGTGGCAGCAGGCAAAAAAAAGCATATTCAAGATGTCCCTCTCCCCAGGAACACTTTCCAGCTCCTCCTGGGGGATCCTGAGGCGTTCCCAGGCCAGATCAGACACATAGTCCCCCCAGAGTGTCCGGGCTCCACCTCGGGGTCTCCGCCCAGTTGGACGTCCCTGGAAAAAGAGAGGCTTCCTTGAGGAATCTTGGTCAGATGACCGAACCACCTCGACTTGCTGCTTTCGACCCGAAGGCGCAGCGACCCCACTCTCAGCTCTTCACTTTATTTCTAAGGCTGAGCCCAGCCCCCCCCAAACAAAGGACGCTCATTTCAGCCCTTTGTGTCCCTGACCTCATTCTTTGGTCTCTACACAAAAAATGAGATCATGATCGTAGGTGCAGGTTGGATCGCAGATGGACTGAAACCGAGATCGTTGACCGACTAAACTCCATCATTACGGCTGATGTCACACCGAACTGCCTCTCCATCTCAGGGTCCATTTTCCCATCACTTGAGAACAAGACACCAGGACACTTGAACTCCTTTGTGTGAGGCAGCAACACCCCCCCAACCTAGAGGGGACAGTTTGACGGAGAAAAGCTTTTCCTGAACATCAGAAAACCGGACATCCGTCATAAATCCTCCTCGTGACTGTTGACCCTCCACCAAAGACCAGATTCTTGACAAAACTCTCATTTTACCGGTGGGTCTGGGTTCCCACTCTCACGGGTGGTCTTGAGAGGCTGATGGTAGGGCACAGCCTCGGAGATTAGGTGAGGAGCTCGGAGAGGAGCTGCTGCTCCATCATGTCGAAAGGAGCCAAATGAGGTGGTTCAACATCTGATTAGTACCCAGCGCGCCTCCCTTTGGAGGTTTTTCTCGGCACGTCCGACTCGGAGGAGACGCCTAGGTAGACCTAGAACTCTCCGAAGGGATTTTAGATCCCCTCTGTCCTGGGAAAGCCTCAGGATCCAGGATCTGAGCTGGAGATCGTTGCTGAAGAGAGGGACGTTTAGAATCGGCCGACCGGCTCAAGCTGCCGCTCTGACCCGACCCGGAATAAGCTCAAAGGAAATAGATGGATGATTTCCATTTCAAACTTTCCATGAGTATGATTCTGATTTTCGACTCCAATCTTAACTCTTTTAAACGTTAGAGACTTTCTGACATCACAGCGGCGTCTTGTGCCGGTTATTTCGGAGCAGTCAGAAACATCTGGGTAAGTGTTTGACCCATGAGCAAAAACTGGAAAGTAGTATAGACCTTCACACTGTAAAAACAAAACAATCTTAACAAGAGTATTGGTCTAATTTCAAATCAAATAGGATAAAAAAACAAAAACCAGAAAAAACGTGCATAAATGCACATATTACAATAAAAACAAAACAAAGAAAAGTGACACAAAAAGAAACAAGAAAACTTTACTTATTATTGGGTGATTCTTAGACCAAAAAAAAGGCATAATATTTGTAAAATGTCGTTAAAAATTGGATTTACCAGCTCATTTCTGGATGTCCTTTATCTAAATGTCGCGTCTTATTTTAAGAAAACCTGCCAGGCAAATTTTCACTTGTTCTATTGGCAGATTTTTGACTTATTACAAACTAAAAATACGTTGCATTAATTACTTTTCCACTTTCTTTCCAGTGTTCCTACACTGGTCGGCTCCTTTACATACACATCAGTGTATTTACATCTTCCTCACTACATACACATCAGTGAGGAAGATGTAAATCTCCTATCAACGTCGCTCAGACTTAATCACGACCCTTTGGGTGTGAAAAGGGTCGTTTAGTTCCTACAGCACAGATCTAATATCCCAGAAGGCCGTCTCACTCTCTAGCACATCTCAGGTTGCGTTCTCGCCGCCCGGCAACGCAGGACCTTGAGGAAGCTGTCGATCTTGTGGGAGTCCCTGCGGAAGCAGGACAACAGGAAATTGAAGTTGGTCAATCTGGAGATCTTGTCCTGGCCTAAGTCGTTCCGTCCTCTGAAGGGCAGCGAGGAGATGGCCTGATCGGCTGAACCCATCTAAAAGAAAAAAAAGAAAGATTTATTAAAAAGGAGACTTGTAAAATGTGGAGGAGGTTTGGAAAATAAAAACACACACCTTGCCAGAGAGGACATCCAGTCCGTCTCCCAGACTCTTGGAGTTCTCCTGCAGCTCTCGGATCTTGTTCAGTATGCTGCTCTTAGCAGGGTGAGGCAGAGTCCTAGCGGAGGTTGAGAGGAAGACCAGGGGTTCGAACCAGGCCTGGAGAAGGGAGCGGGCCAACGCCAGCAGGTCGGACTCCTGCAGGCGGAGACAAACAGACTGAAGGGTGAGGTGGAGGAGAGGAGGTCAGAATTAAGGCTGAAGTAAAGTGTGGTGGTGCATGAGAGTCTGCAAGTGTGTGAATGTGTTTTGAGTTCATATGTTGGCCAGCAGAGGGCGGTAAACGTTAGTAGTCAGTGAAATGAAAATGGTTTCGCCAAGTATCAAAGGCTACCCACAGACCAAATGCTACGAGGGAGTAACAGGGCCACGTTGAGAAATAAGATAATCAAATACTACGAGAAGAAAGTTATGATTTTATGAGAAGAACGTCGTGATTTGACAAGGATTAAGTTTTAAAAAAAAGTTATAATTAAACAAGGTTTAAGTCGTATTTTTACGAGTATAAAGTCATAATTTTAAGACTGGCAGTAAGACTTGGACACCTGGGCTTTTGTCATCGGCTGTCTTGGGTGTTGTGCTGTACACACACACACACACACACACATACACACACATACACACACACCTACTCACACACATGCACACACACAAACACAAACACCCTTACACATACACATATATGCACAAACACACAAACACACACGCTCACACACCTACTCACACACAAGCACACACACACACACACACAAACATGCACACACACAACACATACTCATACACACACACACATAGCCTCCGGTGCGTGTGACTAGATTGACAAGATGCTCGACGTTCCTCATTTCCCCTACAATAAGTATTTTAAGATGATGACTTTGATCTTGTGAAATAAAAATTTCATTCTCGTAATATTACGACTTTATTTCTGTTAAACTATGGCTTTTTTTTCTTGTAAAATGACGAGATTACAACTTTTTTCTCATAGAATTAAATTTTTTTCTCAGAATATTAGGACTGGGTCAGAATATTACGAGAAATTGTTGCCCTAAAACTTTTGGAAATAAAGCTCCTCCTAGTGTCGGAAATATGTAACTGACCTTTCCCAGAATCCCCCCGGTTCTTCCTCTCACTAAAATCTATGTGGGTATAAAGTTTGTTAATCAGCGTTTAACAAGCGCTACCTTCACCACAGGTGGTTCTTTTCTCTTTGGATAGGTAGATCTTGGCATATCCTAGAGGGGATAAAGTTTTGGCGATGCTACATCATGATCTCACGATGTGACGTCATAATAGTATCTTCTCAACCGCGGTGAGATCGGAGACTTTTGAAGTTGCCTTTTTTGGCGATTTCTCATAAATTAATGCGCAAATCAGCATCAAACATTTCTAAATAAAGCGACTTAATTGATTCTGATCATAAATCTTTGCGTTGCCGTGGCGGAGGTTAGCGTTCTCTGATTACTTCCCGGTTTCATATTTAATTAATCCCAAACGTCTGTGTGTGAACGCACCACTGCATCCATCTGGTGCCTCGTTAATATTTTCCAGCCGGCCCTTCAGGCAGTCCGCTGCTGGGGAGGGACACCAGTGGATGGTCACTTACTGAGACTTGAAGAGCCTGCTCCTTGTCATTGGGCGTCTGCAGAGAGGAGGTGTGGCACATTGAGGGGCGGGGCATCAGCATCCGGCCAATAGGAGGGAAATGAGAGTCCTGGAAGAGGCAGAGGACGATTGTGAGAAGCCTTTGAATGTTCAACTCGGATGTTTTACTTTGATGGACAGAAAGTTTCCTGCAGAAATGATATTAAACTAAGCGTTCGCTAAGCTCAGCACCAAGGGTGATCGGGCCTTCTGTTCTGCTGCCCCTCGTCTGTGGAATGCCCTCCCTGACCATGTGAGGGCTCCACAGACGACTGACACATTTAAAGAAGGACTTAAAACGTTCCTTTTTAGCAGAACTTATAACTTTAATTAACATTGCTGCTTCTTAGTCATGTTTTTATATAGTTATTATTTATTTTTTATTGATGCTTTTATCTGCTTTTACTTTGTAGCACTTTGAGATTTGATCCAAATGTAAAGTGCATTATTAATGAAATGTATTATTATTATTATTAGCATAAACTTAAGACGACCTGCAGAGTCAGAAATTCATGCGATATGACCAAAAGTCTCAAAATTTAGAGTAGAGACTTTCTTTTGGTTCATTTTTATCCAAGAAACATGAATATTGAAGGTGTTACTCGGTAGTGGACGAAATATCCAGATGCTTTACTTCAGTCAAAGTACTATTACCTCTAGGTAAATGCTGTGTATTTAAAACCTTACTCAAATTAAAGTATTGAAGTATTACCATCAACAACTGCTTTTCGTTACAAATTAGCATAAAATCAGGGTTTTTATCTCAGCTGCCGTTATTTTATCTGTCTGGACATCACCGCTGGGTCTCAGTGAGAATGCGCTCACAGATTGGCTAATCTCTTTTTGCGTTTCTTATAAAACGTCTGTTTTGTCGCTCGGCTCCGTGTGATACTGAAAAGGAGGTGCGACATAAAAGTTGGTCTTTGTTTGTAGCTGCATCTCGTCTTCCTGCTGCTAGTTTCCATCACGGATCTTTATAAGAAGTGATTTAATTTCCCAGGATAGCGAAAGAAGAGCGGAGACAGTTTGACCTCAGCTCCATCGTGTGTGCAGTTTGATTGACAGCACTCATGCAGCGCAGGCTCAGCCCCCTGAGGAGAGCCCTCCCAGCATCCTTTGCAGCCAAGAGCCGAAAACGCTGTGCGGTCCTGCAGAAAGCGGGACAGCTGCTCACCGATCTATAATTAGTAGTAGTGATTATTATTTTCTAAAAATCTTCATTTTTTTTGTTGACTTTTTTACGGTGGCCCACAGGGACAAATGTGCCGCAAATCAAGAAAACACATGCAAATAGACAAAACACCAGTAAATTCAATTTGACAACACATGCACCGCTTTTGGAAAATGAGCTGAAAAAGCCACAAGACATGACGAAAATATTTCTGCAAAAGCCACAACACATTAGGAAAATCGCACAGGAAAAGCCGCGACACATGACGAAAAACACGCTGCAACAGCCACAATACAACACGTTTAAAAAAAAACACGCTGCAACAGCCCCAACACAACACGTTTAAAAAAAACACGCTGCAACAGCCACAACACAACACGTTTAAAAAAACACGCTGCAACAGCCACAATACAACACGTTTAAAAAAACACGCTGCAACAGCCACAACACAACACGTTTAAAAAAAACACGCTGCAACAGCCACAATACAACACGTTTAAAAAAAACACGCTGCAACAGCCGGAACACAACACGTTTAAAAAAAACACGCTGCAACAGCCACAATACAACACCTTTAAAAAAAACACGCTGCAACAGCCGGAACACAACACGTTTAAAAAAACACGCTGCAACAGCCACAATACAACACGTTTAAAAAAACATGCTGCAACAGCCACAACACAACACGTTTAAAAAAACACGCTGCAACAGCCACAATACAACACGTTTAAAAAAAAACATGCCGCAAAGGCAGGACACTCTAAGGAAATGTGTTGTAAAAGCCACAACACAACTTAATAAGAAAACGAGTTGCAAAAACCACATCACATTGAAAATAATTCACTGCAAAAGCCACAACATATAAAGAAAATGCCCTGCAAAAGCCAGACTCTGGGCTAAGCAGGGCAATGAAGCAGACACTTTATCCTGTAATGACGGATGTGTCGTATATTTGTTTTTATATAGTTTTTATGTCACATCTTCGGATGAATCTTGTTTGGGGGAGTTTGGGTGTTGAGTAAATGCAACTCCCCGCGCCACAGACAGGTCACACATTATTAACCATGAAGACAGGTGCAGAAGCTTCAGAGCGGTCAACCACACAAAAACAGACACAGGTGCTGACCAGGTCGTGGGTGAGCGTGGTGCTGAGGGAGTGCAGGGTGTCGGAGCGCTGCGAGGCTCGGTCCAGCAGGTCGTTGATGGGGACGGCCCGGCAGGCTGCCAGCGTGTACAAGACTGTGGAAACATCACAAAAGTGATTTCATGCATCAGGTTTGACAGAAATGCCACAAAGTTCATGTTATTGTACACAGTTGTTGTGGGACAGGACCGCCAGGATCCTCCATGTGGACCTGTTGGAAAGACAATTGACCCAAATACGGGATTTTATCTCAGAGGGGGATTATGGATTCAAAAATACCTTCTACTTCCACTAGAGGGAGTTCCACCGTTGATTCAAGTCTAACATGGTGCGCAACGTAAAGGAAATTGCAAAAGTTGGGTAGAAAGTCGAGTTCATTCCAAGGGGAAAGTAGAAATACTGAAGAAGGAGTAAATATCTAAATTCATTATCATTAACCGCCTTTCCAGTTCGGGGCGCGGGGGGCTGGAACCTATCCCAGCTGACATTAAGCTGTTTATTTTACACATCAATGATTATTCAACTTCGTTTTTAATATATGAACCATTGTCGTTGGGGGGGGCTGTAGCTCATTTAGAGTTAAAGTGTTCGTCTCCCGAGTCAGTGGTCTTTTTCCCGGACTTCCCCTAAACGCAACGTGCCATCAGGAACTTGTGCAAGACCCTGAACCCAAATAAGTTTTCAAATATGTATTCACTCCTATTATCATTAATATCTTATTACAGGTTCCTCTGATTTATTTAATTGATTTTTTAACTATTGCTGTTTTTTACAGTTACATTCATTCCTTAAATATATATTTTTTTAAATTAAAAAATCTCCACAAAATCCAATTTTACATTTGTATTTTATTTTTTAAATCGCATAGACCTCAAAACCCAGAGATGAAGCTAATTTCACCTTTTTTGATCATAAATTTATGCTCGCCTCACCCGTCATGAAGACTTTGCTTCTACTCATCTTTCTCGGGGCCATCTCTCCTCCTGTGCTGAAGATTCGTCGGCCTCTTCTTCCTCTCTCCTCCTCTGTTTTCTGTCTGTTTGTCCATCATGCCTCTGTTTTATACTTCCTCAGCTTCAGCACTTTGGTTATGCAGGAGAGGCTCATTTGGAACTCGTTTGGTCCAGCTCATAATGAGAAACATGGTCAGTGAGATTTGAATGGATGCAGTGTGTGTGTGTGTGTGTGTGTGTGTCTGTGTGAGTGTGGAAAAAGTTCAGATCTTAATTACACGGTTGAATAAAAACACTGATGTTCTCACAAAGCATTGTTGTAGTGCTGAGACACATAATTCCCTTCATGGTTAAATTACTGATTATGTCATAATTAAAACTCAGACAGAATAATTACTTGACCTCCAAACTCACCTGATATTTTCATTAACAGTTGGTGATGAAAGACGCATCAAGACTTTGAGAGGAATAAAAGAAAGAACGCTACAGCATAGAAATACGTGAAGGAAAAGCAGCTTGTTGTCGCACAAAATAAAGAATCTAGATATTAAATACTAGATACTGGACACAGAAATGACCCTGGTCAGGATTTGAACCCACAACTTTCTTGCTGTGAGGTGAAAGTCTGCACATGTGAATACTGGACCGTCTGTGGAGATTAAATTTGTTTCTCATCACTTTAAATTCAGGAAATCAAGGAAGCCTGTTTTAATCAAAAGGGACAGAACAGTTGAATTAATTCAAATAAGATGATTAGGGTAAAGTCATGCATTACAATCTATCTATGCCGCATTAAAACACTTTACAGTCCTGGTCAACTGTTTGATTTTGCACATTTTGAGTCTCTGAACCTGTTTATAATGTGACCCAAAGGCAGCATGTTTATGCTACAGAGTAAAGGGGCCATGGACGGAGCCCTGAGGGACACCACAGGTCAAAGGGGCCTCAGACAAGGAGGAGGCGTTAGTCTTGGCTTTAGAGAAAGTCATATTTTATAAATTGGATTTTTTTTTTTGGCATATTAAAGCATTTGAAGACTTACCAAACAAAATAATGTGACGTGATTCAAACAATAAACTCTAATAAAGGTCAAATAGTTTTCTTAAAATAAGCTTTACAGAAAAGTTGAGAGAATCTAATTAAAATTGACTAATATTCTGTTAGTCTGATGATTGTTTTTATTTTTTTATTATTGTTTAATAACAAACAAACAAAATGTCATCGTATGTTCAATTTAGAGTGTCAAAGATATTAAATTATTAAGAGATTATTTACCTGCTGCGATCTGTTCCAATCTCAATTTAAAAGACTCAAAAAAACTTAATTTAGGTTACCAGTTGAAGTAATTTCTTTAAGTTTATTAACAATTGTCTTTTTTATAGTGTATTATCAGACCCAAAAAGCAAGAAATTTGAAAATTCTTAAATTCTCTTTCAAAAAACGTTTTTTTTTTCTCAACCTTCAAAAAATCTAAAACTCTAAAACAGTATATAAATATTTGTTTATTAATAAATCGTATATTAATTTATTCCTTCAGTGTAAAAACAGAATTGTTAATGATTTGGCGTATGGAATTAAGTATTTACACATTAAATGAATAAATTGGATTCAAGCATACTTCATTTAATCTAAATGACTAGTTGAAGTAATTTTTTGAAGAGTATAACAGAAAAGCATTCAATAAAAGGGGAAATTCCAGCTTTGAAAACTCTTCAAATATGTCTCCAAAACGAAGTTCTTCCAACTTAAATTTGAACCTCAACAATACTTCATTAAATTGTGTGTTACCGGTAAATACTTCTTTTTTTTTTTTTACAGTTTACATTTCGGTGGAAGTTAGAGATCAGCTGACTTGAATTTGAATCATATTTTCAGTCAAACATGATTCTGAGAACTTTGATTTCTATGAAAGGTCGTAGCAGAGAACTGATTGATGGACAGAAACAGGAAGTCAGCTGGGACCTCTGGTGGTCGTTGGTGGAACAGCAGGTCCAAAATGACTGGAGCACAGACTTCTAATACAGCATTAAAAACTCTGGTTCTTCACTAATAGAACAGTAACTAAGTACGTAAGTACTTAAACACACGTACTTTTCACTGGATAATCTCCATCTAATACTACTTCAAACTTTTGATTGTTTGATTTAAATGTTTATTACGAAGATGAAAAGGATTAGAGTCAGCACGCAAGAAAATAATGTCAAAAAATTTAAATAAATGACAGGCAGTGTTCATAGGGGGGGGGAATATAATAATATTTCCAGACAATGAAAAGCATAAAGAAAAAAAAAACTTTAAATACTTAACTGGGTTTAAATATTTGAAAAGGAGTGAGAAGAAGTACAACTTTTTCAATCCCACCACTTCTCCAAAAGTCCTTCATTGTATTATTATATTATACTTTATTGTATTATATATTCTATTATACTATACATGTATGTATTATAATATAAATTGATATCATACTCAATACATTAATACATATTTCAAATATAATGAATAATATACACTATAGTGATTATACCTTATTTTTGTACACAGATTTAATATATTCTATACATATTTATATATATATATATATATATATGCGGGCATGAATGTGGGCGTGGCTGGTTGGTTGACCCTGAGATGAACTGGTGACCGGACCATGGTGGACCCTGAGCAGAATATAATAATAATAATAATAATAATACATTTAATTTATAACGCACTTTACATTTGGATCAAATCTCAAAGTGCTACAAAGTAAAAGCAGATAAAAGCATCAATAAAAAATAAAATAATAACTATATAAAAACATGACCAAAAAGCAGCAATCATAATTAAAGTTATAGGTTCTGCTAAAAAGGAAAGTTTTAAGTCCTTTTTTAAATATGTCAGTCGTCTGTGGAGCCCTCAGATGGTCAGGGAGGGCATTCCACAGACGAGGGGCAGCAGAACAGAAGGCCCGATCACCCATGGTGCTGAGCTTAGTCCGGGGAAGGAGGAGGCGGTATGAGTGGGTAGAACGGAGGGATCGTGTCGAGGTCAGTGGGGTGAGTAGTTCTTTTAGGTAGGAGGGTGCGTTACCATGGATGCACTGGTGAGTGAGGAGAGAGATCTTA
>VRLP01003104.1:0-70963 GCA_009660295.1 Lophius piscatorius
TGCACTTTACATTTGGATCAAATCTCAAAGTGCTACAAAGTAAAAGCAGATAAAAGCATCAATAAAATAATAAAATAATAACTATATAAAAGCCTGACCAAAAAGCAGCAATGTTAATTAAGGTTATAGATTCTGCTAAAAAGGAACGTTTTAAGTCCTTTTTTAAATGTGTCGGTCGTCTGTGGAGCCCTGAGATGGTCAGGGAGGGCATTCCACAGATGACATTAGACATAATGATTGCTTAGTCTTATTTGTGGTCCTTATTACATGTTTTTACCTTATTGCGTTTAACTGTTTGTATGTATGAAATTTCACTCAGAGGTATGTTTAGGCATATCCCAGGGATGATTACATTTTGGTGACATTTCGTCATGACCTCACAACGTGACATCATAATAAGTGTTTGTTAACACGATTACGGAAAAACTCCAGACGACAGATTTTTACGAAGGTTTATCCAGACATGGGTTTTAGCATATCCTATAGAGTATAACATTTTAGGGATGTTTCGTGTGTCACACCATTTCAAATAAAATGAAAGAATATAAAGCAGGTTGAAGTGGTGTTACCTTGTGGCGAAGGTGCTGAAACCTGTCAATTCTGATTTGGTGTCATAAGAATTTGAACTTGCTGGGGATATAACATTATACAGTTTCTCCAAACATTCTATTTGCACCTGTACAAATCAATGACAGCTGGGATTCTTATATTCCTGTTATTTTCAATAAGCATTTTTCAATAATGAGTTTTTTTAGAGATACTCAGAGATTTTGTTTGAGTTTTTGGTAGATTTAGAAGCTGGCAATTGCTTATAAATTAATGGATTAATGGATTAATGGAATCTCCATGAAATCTTTGTCAATAAAGCCATGCAACTGATTCTGATTACAATAATGTCTACCCTAGTACTGTCGTGGTTTGGTGGAGGTTTGCACTTCTGAGCGCTTTTCTAATTTTCTAGTCGGGAATTTGTGTCTATAAGACTTAAACCGACACCGTACTGAAATGCATTTATTTAACTTACTTTTTTTCAATAGTTCAGCTGTTTATGTGAAAGTGTTTCATTCATTGTATGAGAGATTTTCCGTACAGCATGTGAGAGCTTTCTATTAGTGTGTGGGAGAATATTCCTTAATCCTTTTTTTTTCTTTTTCAGTCGTGTGTGTGAAAACATTGCACTTCTATGTGTATGTGGTTTTCAGCACAGTATGTCCAATGAGTTTGGTTTCAATTCTGTAAGTGAGAGGAAACGTATATGTATATGCATGGTAAATCTAAATAATGTCCCTTATGGCAGCTAAAAACTTTGACCCTTGTTTACGTGCTGTTGACCCCAGTAATGGCTGCACATGTGGGAATTCTGGGGAATGTTGTCATCACCTAAAAGCTAAAGTCATAAATAAAATGACATACATATACTAACAGATAATTATCTTCCTTTTGTCTGTTCTTAATACTAGAGTCGTACTGTTATTGTGGGATAAGGTTTCAAATTTATGCCGAAAGCAAATGAAAATAATTCATAACGCAATTTTTGTTGTATGTGAGACAGGAGGATGCTGTATGCTTTCTTTTATTGTTGGCTTATTTCCACGCCTTACTCTTTTACATTATCATTAATGTGCTGCAGATCGGTAATAAAGTTTATTTTAAGTAAGCCATAAGAAGAGCAATGTGTCGCGCTGCCGCTGGAGGGCGATCAACAATTACAAAAATCAGAGAAGAAGAAATAAGTGACAAAATGGCGGTGAGACAAGGTTAGCTACCAGAGGACTGTAAACACACATCAGCCGCAGCCCGGAGCTGTACTGACGAGAAGATTACGTGGAGTTTTTTGACACTACGAATGACAGTGTATGTTGACATAAAAATACTGTTTTTAGAGTGTGCTCATGTATAATGCGTTGATTTAACTGGTTACTTAAGCTAGCCAGGTTAAGCCCTGTGATTAGCTTGGGTAAACACCGTCAGTTAAATCTGAAATAGCCCGATGATTTCGCATTTTAGAGTCTTAATCTCTAATTGTATTTACACAGACATTTCAAAGATATTAGTAACTGAAAGACTATGCGAGAGCGTTATATGTTGGAAAAGCTGCTGCTCTGCTATCCGTATTATCTGTTGTGGCTATTTGCTATTGCTAAGAAATTTAGGTCAGAGCTTGACACAACTCGTTCCAACAAGTGTCAGCTACTATAGTGTTTAACCACATTAGCTGAGTCTCATCAATGGTGAAATTTGGACTTCTGCAGTGTTTGCTGTTAAAACGTCACTGAATATTTAATTGAGAACTGAGCAGAGGGACCTGTGTGCTTTAAAGGCAACAGTAGACCGGTTTGGTTGCTGCGTTGTCTCACTGTTTTGGTTGATAACCTTCCCTAACTTTGGTCCATTTCGCAGTCTTTACTGTGGTGAACAATGATTAGCCAGCGACGTGGGATTCACGTGGACCAGTCAGAGCTGCTCTGCATTAAAGGATGTGGATTTTATGGCAACACTGCTTGGCAGGGCCTTTGCTCAAAGTGCTGGCGAGAAGAAAATCAAAGAGAAAAACAAAAACAGATTCAAGAAGACTGGGCACTTGCTGAGAGGTACGTTTATGTATTCAGTCTATGTATTCCTGAGAAACAGATTTTGTCCTTTGTGTTCTATTAAATTCTCCCCATGTCTTGGTCCACTCTTTGACATCCGTCCATCTGACAATGTTAACAACTATACTTTTTATCCCCCAGGCTGCAGAGAGAGGAGGAAGAAGCATATGCAAGCAGACACCAAAAAGCGCAATCACATTCCACCATCACACCCTTCAGCAAATTTGAGGAAAAAAAAAATAAGGAGAAATCAAGCAAAGTACACACAGTCACAAAATTCTTTTCTCCTTCTTCTAAAACTCCACCAAAAAAAGGTAAAGAGATTTGCCTTATCTCACAACGACAAAGTTATGTAACATTTGTATGTGTAAACATTCAATTATTTTCCCCAAGATCCTGCTCCTCTTGATGTACAGTCCAGCCCAAGCCCCAGCTCCTCTGCAAGCAGGCATTCCTCTCTGGACAGTGACCCTGCAACACGAGAATTAATTGATTTTCTCAAACCTCTGAAGTCTGGCAAGGAGATCTTCAAACAGTGCCGGGCCTTCAGTGAGAGCATGTTCCATAAACGGGTGAGCTAATGTGAATTTGTCATCATGTTTTTATGTCTTTTTAGGTGAAATGAGCAAGTAGGAACTGCTCAGATCTTATATATGTATAGCTATGTAAGTCCAAATGACTTGTTCAAATACTGGTTTTGGTTTCAGATTTTGTTTTCACCCAGAAAACAAAATCACTCAGAGTCTGGTTTTCATTATGTGCCAACATGATTTATTGTTTACCGTTGACTTAAGATCAAATGTTTTATTTCTACTACCTTGATTTTAATATAATTGGGAGATTCTGTAAAACATTTGTGAACCAGAATTCACTTCATTTTTAATTATGTTTATTCTGAATTCTGTGCCAGAAACATCTAAATTCCATAATATCATCAAAGTAATGATAATTTTACTTTTTTAAATTAAACCTGATGGAGTTACTTACTGTCAACTTAATTGACAGTAAGTGAAATCTTTTTTAACTGCATACTTTAGATTAGAATATTTTAGAAATTAATTTTGTCTTATCTTAATTTCTTATTCAGTACATGGGGACTGATGAGCTGTCAGAGTTTGTGCAGGACTTCTATCAGAACCTCTCTGAACGCCTCCAGACCCAGTTCAAAGGTACTTTTTAATTCTTCCACTCAGATACAATCTGTGAATAGCATTTATATTATACGGTGTGTAATGTGTCTGTATGTGTATGTTATTTGTGCATCTGCTTCTAGGTTCATCAGATAATGTGGAGAGCATTATGGATGAAGTAGAAAAGTACTTGATGACTCGACTCTACAAGGAAGTGTTCTGTCCTGAGACCACAGACGATGAGAAGAAAGACCTGGCCATTCAGAAAAGAATCAGGTGAACAGACAACATATTTTTGTCCTTTTTTGGAGCTCCTGCAGACTCATTACCATAGCGGGGTGCCACCGGAATTGCTTAACTGACTCAGGTTTTATGGCCAATGCCATTCCTTATGATACACACTGATGCCTTCTGCACATGCAATGGCTAGTTGGGGTGAGGGGGCCCAGCAATATATGAACTTGCAGATCCTTGGTTTACAGAACAAGTAGCTAATCTTAGAGCTACTTGGATTAGCTACTCCTTAAAAAGTAAAAGTTATATGAATGCTTAAATTTGCTTCTCTGATTGTCATTAACCTCTCTATATCCCCTCTGAGCTAAGAGAAACAAGTTTGTCGTTGAAATGACTACAACTGAGTATTTGCTTTCTCTCGCAGAGCCTTGCATTGGGTCACCATTGAGATGCTGTGTGTGCCTGTGGATGAGGAGATCCCTGAAGTGTCTGACAGTGTAGTGAAAGCCATCACTGGTAAGTCTAATCAGGTTGATTCTTCAGAAGGCAACTGAAAGGAATAACATCTTCATACTGACATTGAGATTCTCAAAGAAGTTTTTCGATATATAATTTGCTATCTTCTTAAATGTCTGCATTATTTCAGATGTGATTGAAATGGATTCGAAGTGTGTGCCCAAGGACAAGCTGGCATGCATAACTCGTTGCAGCAAGCACATCTTCAATGCCATCAAAGTGAGCAAGAATGAGGCCGCGTCTGCAGATGACTTCCTCCCCACGCTCATTTACATTGTGTTGAAAGCAAACCCTCCCAGACTGCAGTCCAACATTCAGTACATCACTCGCTTCTGCAACCCCAGCAGAATCATGACCGGAGAGGATGGTTACTACTTCACTAATCTGGTGAGGACATTAACCCATGCTTGTTTATCTTTATGCATTTTTTATGTGTCCACCTATTCATATTTACAATCTGAATTTAACTTTATTATTCTGACAGGTGTTTTTTTTATTATTTTCTGAGACCCATTTGGATCATTGTGGGTAATCTAAATAGCAATAGAAACATTTCTCAGTATAACTGAGTACATTTCAACAGTTCCATAAACTACACAAAACAACAGGCCTGTTCCCCTTAAAATGTTTGGGTATTATGAAGTGCCAAATACAGCAAAGGAAACCCCAGGCTGTTGAGCAACTGAAGTTGAATATCAAGCAAGAACGGGACAGAATTCCGCTTTGAATACTTCAGTGATTTGCAGCACATTATACACATGCATAGATGGCAGCACCATAAATATGTATAATTTTATATAGTTTTTTTTATTTTTTTAAATCTGACAAAATTCCTGGGTCTTTTTTCATGGAAGTCAATGGAAATAAGAAAAACAATCCAACCGAAAAACCAACAAAAGAACACAAATAACTTTTGACTCATTGGTGGTTGTAAAAATGTTGTGAATCCATCACAACTTCACAACCAAGAAACTTTCTTCTAAGACCTTTCATATCTCTTCTCCCCAGTGCTGTGCAGTGGCCTTCATTGAGAAGCTGGACGGCCAGTCTCTGAACCTAAGTCGAGAAGAGTTTGAGCTGTACATGTCAGGCCAGGCATCCCCCCACTGGCCACAAGCCTCTGGACCTTCCTCCTGCTCCCCAGGCAGTGTAGCTCTCAGTCAGGGCCAAAAACGTCTGGACCTGCTGACGGGGCTCGGAGAACGGCAGGAGACGGTCATGGAGAAGGCTCGTCAGCTTGAAAGTGACCTCATTGACTGGACGGATGAGGTGGAGCAGGAGGTGCAGAGCGTTCTGGAGACCTTTCTTCCGGAGGAACAAAGCGCTACTGCAATCACAGCTAGTGAGACGACGCCTGCGCCGTCATCGGCGATTGACGCAGATAACGTTGAGAATGACCTCTTGCCCCCACCGCTGCAGCCGCAAGTGTTTGCTGGTTGATGTGAAGAGCCCTGCTCTAAAAGAAATCTTTTGTAGGCTTTACTTCACCCATCCTCCATTGTTGAACAGTTTAGTCTATATGCACATTAGGGCTGCACAATCAATTTACTTTTAATCTTGATTTTGGCTTCCTACAATTAATGACCAAGCAATATTGAGATTTATCGTTACAGCAGTGAAGTTCCAGGTTGGAACTTATTATATCCCCAAAAAGTCTGGGATGTTATGGAATCGTCATCGCTGCCACGTCCGCAACAGATCCTCAGAGTTAATGCAATAAACCATTTCATGTATTCTTTTCAAACTTTATAACCCCAGACCTAGACCTCAGTGTGAGGAAGTGCTGGATTGTTTTTTGGTAAGGTCAATTGCATAATTATGCCACTGGGGGAGCTATATCTCCAAAATCAGTTTGAGCTATAATTTCTCAATCAGCAACTTGAGGAGATCTATATATATCATATTTAAGTGTAATCATTCATATTTTACTCACCTCTCCCTAGGGGAAGCTTTTTCTTTTTATATACAAGAACACTATTTTTCAGACATGACTTCATAATCGTTGGTCTGATTTAGTCTAAATATACCTCATATGAACTGACTGACGGAGAACTAACATGTATTAGTCATATTTTACTTTGTAATTGTTCATAATTCCTTCATTAGGTTGTCGTCTTTTGTAAAAATCAAAGTTTTACAATCATACATCCAATTTTGTCTAAATTTTGGCTCGTGAATTGATTGAAAAAACAATTAAGTCTGATTGGGCGCGGTTAAAAAAAGTAACTAAGGCCACGCTTGTTTGCAGACCTTGTGAATCATGCGTTTGCAGTTAACGTAGATAATCTGAACTGTTTCTGTGGGTTGACCTATAACTTTCTTGGATCCTTTGTTACGGAGATGCGAGTCGAGCTGCAGCTACCCCCTCCTGTCCCCGCTGTCGTCTTCCTGTGCTGCCAACTGTCCCTCCAGTTTTGCCGCTCAACTGTTGGTCGTCACGCATTCTATTCATTTGAATTGAATTGAATATTCCTGGGCATGACTGATGTTTGGCCGACTAAGGTTTATTTTAGATAAATTCAGTCATTACATTAGCACACGCCTTATCCTTGTGACTATGAACGTGCAGCCCTAATATATGCATACAGCTACCATCAGATATGAAACATTTCAATTTCAGCCCTGAAACTGGCACTGAGCACCAACAGTAATAATGACTTAAAGTAGAACCAAAAGGCCTGCTCATAAGATTTCTTGCAGGGAAATGTTCCATCTAGCTCCCTCCAAAGCTCCCTCCAAGTAACATGCTTGATCTTTATTTATGTTATACAGAAAGTATAAAAGTTATTTTATTCACTTTATTAACAAGGGCAGTGTGACTAGTTTGATATTTTTTTCCTGTGGAGAAAGCCATGTTAGCTATTTCCACCTACTCCCTGTCTTTGTGCTAAGCTAACATAAGTCAATTACACTCTAGCATTTTGGGGGGTTGATAAAATGCTAGGGTACTCTGACTCCTGCTTCCTGCAAGGGAGATGTGCAGGGAACCCTTCCACAGCGTAAAACTGCAGCCAGACATAATGTCACCTCAAACGACTCCTGTTAACGCCGAGGAGCCGACTGACTCCCCTCCACATTCTTCCAACACCTTTTTCCTCCACTCGGACATCTTCATCCAGACTTTTGAAAAACATGTTTCTGTCAGTATTAGCAGTTTTTCCTCCAAGGTTTTTGTTATGCTGATTCATCCCGTGGTTTATAGTGACAGCATGTCAGCTTGACAGGAAGATTGGATTTTTCAGCAATATATATATAGCTCCGCTAAAGATAATTGAGATATCAGAAGAATTTGAAACGTAGCTTTCTGCTCATGCTCAAGATTTGTACCACATTTTTATGGTGTATTTCATTGTCTCAAATCAGGAGAGGGAGATGTGTGGTGGTTTTGCATGCAAAAAGGAGCATGAACGTTGGCGTGTATAGATGGATGAATCCAGAATCAGTTTCTCCATTTTTGTGGATATTGTCGTCGTGTCTCATGTCACACGTCTCGCCCCAGTCCTAAGAACGATGTACAGTGATTTTATCTTTTCTACAGATATGGCCAATATCAATTCTTTCGGATGTAATTGGAAGTTTAATCCTGTAATATTTACAGTAGAAAATATTTCAGCTCTCAAATTTTACATGTAGACATTTATTGTCTGAAGATGGTGTCGTAAGATGGTATCAGAAAATAAATAGTTACAGATAGGAATGTTTTGGTTTTTTTCTGTCCAAATTGTTGGATTCAGTATTGAGGAAGACAAAGATGTTTTTTCCAGGTAAACAGAAGAAATAAAGATGGCACATGTGGCCAGCTGCTTCACTAGAGCAGAAATTGTAACCAAATTATTACTTTATCATGAAGCACTTTTCCTTTTTTCCCCACACTAAAAGTACATTTAATTAAGGAATTGGTTTGCTATATTTATTTTCAATGACAATAATTGAAGACCGCTTTACAGGCTGCTGCCGCAGACATTTTTAAACCGTCTTCATATGGCAGTAGAAGAAATGTTTGGGATGTTTTTCCTTTGATGAGCTACACTTACCTTATGTTACTAGATTTTATTTATTTGTTCTAACAGTAGTCATCGTGCAGTCGCTCTCTAATCTTCGTTTGATAAAAGATTAACGATTGCTACAGTATGCTCATATCACACCGTATGCAGAAGCCATTTATCAGGTATTTTAAAGAAATTTGAAAAATCATCTTTGTAACCTCGTAGTTTTGTTATTTTAAACACTTGTGAGAAAGTGACTCAATACTGTCTTTTTTATTTAAATGTAACTTATTGGGGGCAGTATTGGTTTATTTGCACCTCTGGATGTGTGATGAGTAATAAAAAATGACGAGGACCGTTCAGTTTCTGTTCATCTTTGTCATAATTACACAAGCTGAGGGTTCTGAGAAATAAGTAACACCCATAATTTTACTTTGTGCAGAGTTCTGTTTTATATGGAGAACCGGAAAGGATGGTTTAAACTTAAACAGAAAGTTTCTGGGAATTAGTAATTATCCTTTTTCCTGCTAAATGCAAGCTGATCTCCAGATCAGCCAGGATGATCTTTTCTTTCCTAATTATTTTAAGATTGTATTTGTTATCCAGAATAAAAACTTAAATATAATGACAATTTATTAATTACCAGTCAAATGCTCCAGAGGTGTTACCGCAACAGCCTTAATGAGGAAGTAATAGTGATACTGAGACAAGAAGAGGCCTTTTTATTTCCTCTAAATTTTCTGCAATTGCCTATCCTGTTCTCATGAGTGTGTGTGCTGGAGCTTATCCCAGCTAAAGATGGGCAACACCCTTAACAAGTTGCATAGGAACATTACATTTTAGATACGTGTAAACATTTAACTTATCAGGACCCAGATTTATGTATCCTTAAAGTAAAATTACAGAAGGTCCACATTGAACACATTTCTGACATTTGTTTATGGTCACATGATGATGTCTTTTGCCTCATTAAGATTCAAGGTTAACTTTATTGTCATTCAGACTATCGACCAAACAGGTACACAACATTCATTAGAAAAATGAATGAGCTTGAGATTTTTTGTTTTTGCTTTTAGGAATAATGATTTTTTTCCCCCTTTTTATTTGCAATTCCAGAACTTATTTCTACATTGTAACTTTTCTGATAGGCATGGCTGACCATGCAAAAATTCTCTATCTCTATCTGATGTTTATGATTTCGACACCCTTGACAAGCCGCCATTTCATCACAGGGTAAGAAATATTACATTTGAGACATATTAATATGAACTAATCAGGAACCAGAACCATTTGTCTTTAAAGTAAAATTACACAGCGTCCACAATTAAAACATTTCTGAATTCTTTTAAATTCCGTGTCACTTTAATGATCATTTTGCCTCATTTGTAATGAATCAGCTTGACAGTTTGTTGTTGTTTTTTACTTAGAAATAGGGATTTCCACCACAGGACATTCCACCCCTGGTGTTACTTGAGGTTCAAATTACTGGACCCAAATGCAAACATAGCAAAAAAGGAAAAAAAACAAAAAACCTTCATCTATCATCTACAGCAACCGGACTAAACTGGAAACGGGTGTAAATTTCAAAAACAAAAAACCTTAGAGGATGTCAAAACTTGCATAGAACAAAATGCACGGATGAACAAGGAACAGGATGCAGGATTTACTTGGGCGATTACACAGGCGAGGACCAAAAGCAAGATAAATAGACGATCTGACAAAGACGGAGAGGAACACAGACTTAAACACAAAGTGTAAGGTGGACAATAGGAAACAGGTGAGTTCCAGGGACAGGTGACAACATTCAACAGTCGAGGAGGACACACTAGGAGGCAGGACTCACGCACACACACAGGTTGGACAGTACTAAACCTTCAAAATAAAAACAGGGAACAGGATCTTAAATAATAATCAACCAAAACAATAAAACAGATCAACAGAACCACGACACCTTGGTTCCCTCTGTGTGATCGGGATTTGATTGTGCTCTGATGAAAAGATGGATGGATGGATCCTGGTGCAAAACATGCACCCAACAACACATGCATGTAAATGTGCATATGTAGGTACACACACACATACACACAAATATATACAAGGTGGCAGTATGATTGTGAAAGAGTAAGCAAAAGAAGAAAGAATTAAAAGAAAAAAACAAAACATACAATTTGTCAGATGTGCACATTATTCCAGTGGAAGCTTGAGCCTATGTGACACTTTTTCTATCTTTAATTTTAAATGAGGTAAAGTAAATTGAGTGGAAGTGAAGAAACAACATAAAGAGAGAGAAAAAAAGAGAGAATGGGGGGGAGGGGGGGATACAATGATTTTCCTTTATGCTGTTATTCGCAAATTCACGTAATTGTTTAATCTGTTTAAAAAAAAAGTGTTATTTCTAAATAAGGGGAAATCCTATGTGAAGAGTTCAAGCACAGAAAAAAAAAAAAGTCACTTCCCCTCTTATTAGACTCAAAAGAAAATCCCTCAGGTTCCATTTCTCACATTTGGAGCCATCGAAATGGACACCATGATTTTTCTCCTCGGTGAGTTCTCCGCAGCTCATTGGTAATAAAACAATGATAAACATTGCTTTTGAAATACTGTAACTCTATTTCTCTCATTCTTTGACAGCTCTTACGACGCTGCCGAGCCTGGTAGCTCCTCTGGGTATGTACCAAATAGTCTTACAATCAAATTCTACAAATGGAGAGATTCTGCTACACATTTGAAAGCATAATGTCGACTGTATCAGTAGAATCAACGTGTCGGTGTACAATTCTGCTGTATAAGATGATTGACATGTGTTGAGGACTAATCCTTCCTACTTAAACCTTTTTGTATTAGTCTCCATAGCCCCATTCAAGGCTGTCGTGGAGATAGTGACAGGACATCCCAGGATCTTCTCTGGGGAGAATTTCAAGCTAAAATGCAACATCTCTGATGCCCACAAATCCATCTGGGGTTACATGTGGTTCAGAGAATCTGAGGAGTTGCCGCAGCTTGGGGAGCATCTCTTTCTGTGGAATGTCCATGTTAAAGACAGCGGGAACTATTCCTGTAAAGGAGTGAGGGACACCATGGTGGGAAAAGCATATACCCTCCAAAGTGAGTCTGTAGAGATCCATGTGGATGGTAAGTACTTGTTGCTTACATATACACACAAACCTACATACACAAACATTTTTATACACACATATGCACGTACACATGCAAAATAATATATTGTGGCACTTCTTTTAAAGGTCCAGTGTTTACAATTTAGGAAGATATTCTACATTTTAATGTATATGTATATATTTATTTATTTATTTTCCAATTTATTATTTTATTTTTTGGAAATATAAACTTCAGAATTATCTTTTCTTTAGTCTATGTGTTGCGGCCCAAACTTAAAAAATGACGGTTTCATTATCTTACAATATGTCTGTGCCTCCTTATCCTGTTCAGAATTGCAAGGGGCGGGGCCTATCCCAGCACTAGTTGGATGAAAGGGTGCACTACACCCACACACAATTTAGAGTGACAATTTAAGCCATATTGCATGTTTCTGAACAGTGAGAGGAAGCCGGATTACCCGAAGGGGATGTGTTCTCCTTTACCCGGGTCATGGTAATCCTTAGAGGATGAATGCGAGGCAACTTGATCCTTATTGTTTAAAACCCAAGATGTTTCTTCTCTCATTCAAGATGCTTCCTCAGTTTACAATGACTGGTGGGGAGTCAGGTACCCACCCATCAGTCATTTAGAACTGTGTGGAAGCAGAGGAGGTGAAACATCTTCAGTTTAGAACCAAAACAGCTTATATTGAGACACCTTTCTTCTCTGCCATTTTTGTTCAGGTGGGTGGGCCATCCTGCATGTGCCACCTCATCCAAGCGTTGTTGGAGACTCCGTGATTGTCACGTGTTATGTCCGAGACTCACCCAAACATCTTCAGGTGATTCTGTACAAAGATGGTGTTGAAGTCATGAGTAGCCCCTACCGTCATTTCCATCTGACCAACCTGAACATAGAAGACCGAGGAATGTATTCCTGCAGAGCTTCGTGGGACACAGACATGGGCACACACTCCATCATTTCCATTGAAACTCCTTTCCAGATCTTAGGTGAGTTGATGTTACTTATACAGAGTTTGGTGATGGTTTCAGGTTCCATGTTAAAGGAATAGTTCAATACTTTTGGTTAATACGTTTGATAAAAAATTGTTTTAAAAACGTTTTGAAGCTTATCATAAGTAGAACTCCTCTTATCTGGCTTATCAGGAAATGCATGCAGCTAGGGTGGAGTAGGTGGAGTCGGTGGAGAACAGTGTCAGGCGTTATCTGTGACAAAGGAATAGCAGCAAGAGCGAAGGGAAAGGTTTACAAGATGGTAGTAGGAGCAGCTCTGCTGTATGGTTTAGATATGGTGGCTCGGACCAAACAGGAAGCAGAGCTGGAGGTGTCAGAGTTTAGATGTTTAGATGATCTTTGGAAGTGACGAGGCTGTACAGGATTAGAAACGAGCACATCAAAGGGACAGCCCAGGTTAGATGTCTTGGAGACAAAGTAAGAGTGGAGAGATTGAGATGGTTTGGACACGTGAAGAGGAGGGATTGTGGGTTTACTGGTAGAAGGATGCTGGAGATAGAGCTGTCAGGCAGGAGCATAATGGGAAGACCAAAGAGGAGGTTTATGGTTGTGGTGAGAGAGTACATGCAGTTGGTTGGTGTGACAGAGGAAGATAGCAGTGGAAAAGTCATGATGGAAACAGATGATCCACTGTGGCGACCCCTAAATGGAACACCCAAAGGGAAGGACAGTATATCTGTAGTGCCTGAAATGGTTTATTACAACCAGTTTATACTAAAAAGCCAGAAGACAGTATGTTTAGCTTAGAATAAAGTAATAAAATAGATTACTTGAGATATGGTAGTTAATCATTTAGAACAGCATTTTGTCAGGCTACGTTTGGAAAGAACTGTGTTAACAGTTTCCTATTGTTTCCAGTGTTTACATGCTAAGCTAAGCTAACCTACGGGTCGCTGCATATGCATATTGTGCAGGCCCTACCAAAATAAGAGCGTTGTCATTTCTCGCTGTAGATTTCAGTAGGAAAGGGAAAAATCATTCCCCAAATGTCCAACTATTCCTACGTAACTGATTAGCTGCCACATGCAATAGGAGTAACTTGTGTTAACTATTCTAATCAATGCTTTTTCATCTGTTTTTCTTAGAGATTCTATCAGAGCCAGTTTTGGTGATTGCCACCAAAAATGACCTGAACAATCAAAATATGATGAGGCTCATCTGCAACCACCAATACAGCGCCCATGCTCCTGCCCCTCCTGTGCGCTATTACTTCTATAGGAATGACAGACGTCTGGGAATAGCAACCTCTGAAAACCATTTTATAGTCAATCGTACTCCCGGCCAGTACAGCTGCAGGGTCACGGTGCCCAAGTTAGACCTCAATAGGAGTAGTAAGCACGAAAGCTATGGAGATGTAGCAGATATGTTTATTGAGAAGTAAATGTAACCAGCGACTCGTCTTCAAAGTCACGTTTAAATCCAAATTCTGTGACTAAATGATCAAACATGTAAACTTGAACTGCAGTTGTGAAGCTTCTGAGATGAACTTAGGTCCAAAACTAGAACAACAGACAATGATGACTTAAGATGGTCATCTCAAAGACCCATGACCTTTAGCTGCCACTCTCACATTCCCATATGTCCCCAAGGAATCTGGTGACAGGTTTGAGGTTTGGTCACATGTCTTCAGAATCTGTTGACATTTATTAGGGATCAAGGGACATGTCTGAGGAATCTGGTGACATCTCTGAGGAATCCTGGGACATGTCTTCAGAATCTGGTGACATTTATGCAGAATCTGGGGACATGTCTACAGAATCCTTTGACATGTGTACAGAATCCTTTGACATGTGTACAGAATTCCTTTGACATGTGTACAGAATGTCTAGAGAATCTGGCGATGTCTCAAGACTCTCCACAGTGGTAAGTCAGCATAAATGCAGACCAATGAAGAAGTTAATCATCTCATATCAGATATTTTTCGTTATCTCATTATTTTCCCCTTATCTGGATCCGGTTCGCGGGGACAGCAGTTTCAGCAGGGAAGCCCAGTCTTTACTCTCCCCGGCCAAATCCACCATCTCCTCTGGGAGGATTCCGAGGCGTTCCCCAGCCAGTCGAGAGATGTAATCTCTCCAGCTACCCTGGACCCGGGGTCTCCCCTCCCAGACAGACATGCCCGAAACACTTACCCAGGGAGGTGTCCACCTCATACCTGCTTTATGTTTTTATGCTTTCCCTTTGTGGTCTCCTCTATTTGAAATAAATTGTTGAAATATAATAAAGCATTACGTAAATTATGCATGGAACTGGATTTTATTTTCTCAGAACAAAATCTCCTTTCTTATACCTATCGTACATCAACAATGCTTAACCTTAGATGTAACAGTACAAGGTCAGTTATAGTTACAGTTGGATAGCCAAAGTATCCAAAATGTGCAAAGAAATGGGATTTTCACCCCAGACGGAGATTTTGGCTGCAAAATACCAGATCTGTCCACTAGGGGGACTAGGGAGACACTTTACAACCTTTGGCTGTGACATAAATCCTTGTTTGTATTAACATCCAGCATCGTGCACAATAAAAAATAATGTAAAAACTACACTTTAAAACAGTCCGGATAATTTAAAAAAAATACTGTCACCATGTACAAGACATTACGGTAAATAACCAAAAGAACGGATATGATTATTTTTATGTTTACATACTTAATTACATGAAATAATGGTAAATTAAATTAATTTCAGACTTTTAAACAAATAAAAGTATGTTGAGAATGCTTTGTCTGTCAAAAGTATTGGATGCTGGTTAAAGTCGGTTATTCACGTTTTCATACCAGCATATCTGGTATTTATACAGATTAATAATTTTACAGTAATGACTCGCTTGTGACATTGTGGCATTGTTCCTTCAATATTAACAATAGTTTGTATTTTCACAGTAAAATTTAAATGTACAATGTTTTCCACATATTCTTACCAGGAATAAGAAAGATATAATAATTAACCCCATATACTACAGTGATACTGTTTTGAAATGTACCAAATTTTACTGTTGATATTTGCAAGTTTTTTCCAGTATTCTCTGCGGACAATTTTTAAGGTTTAAGTTTAAATAAATGTTGTAATTTACTGTAATGTCATTTACAAGGTGACCAGGTTTTTTTATGTCAAAATTCTGGCAACCATAGCTATCAATTTTAACGGAAATTTTACCTATTTGTTTTGTATAGTTTAGGAAGGAGCCAAATTATGGGCCTTCTGAGAAGAAAAAATTAAGAATGTATAGATTAAAACAGATTATATCAATAAACAAGCAGTAAAAAAGTTTGTGGGATGTTTTCATTTTTATTCAAAATACAAAAGTTAAAATAAGAAGTTACTAGTAGTGATAATGTAATAAATATAGTCTTGATATTGCCAGTCTTTGAGTTTCCACACTAGTGTGCAGCTTTAGAGCAGTAGCACCACCAGTATTTCGCCTTTTCACACCTCGAGTCACATTGGGGAGTCCAAGCGAAACATGTTTCCTGTAGGTTATCAGGGCTTGTCTGAGTAAAGCAGGAATCCAGAGAAGATGCTGTCATCCTCACTACTGGCATAAGCTCCATTCCAGTCTCTGAACGTCTCCACCCACACCTGATCACCCACAGCCAGCCGCAGCACCACGAGAGTGGATGCCTGGTCGATGTCTTGACCGTACAGAGAGTCCCGTGTCCTTACCCGCCGTAATCCGTTCACCACCAGTGTTGCTCGCAGTGGCTGGCTGCGTACAGTGATTTGGAAGGAGAAGACATAAACCCCAGCATGGACACATGTGAAGCTGTTGGAAGTGGAGTTAAAGTGGTTCTCTTCGTTGTAGAAGACTTTGTCAAAACGGATCGGGAAGCCAGAGGGAGGAAAGGACTTTCTTGGAGAGATACCTACACTGAAAGCTGAACGTTTCTGGGGAACCCCTGATCCCCTAGCACCTTTAAATCCACGAAAACCCCTGTCACCTTTCCCCCCTGCGTAACCTCTGTCCCCTTTTGACCCAACAATCCCTCTCATGCCATCTGCCCCCTGTGATCCTCTAACCCCTGGTTCTCCCTGTGGACCTGGAGATCCTGGATCCCCTCGGACACCTACAGGACCAGGAGAGCCATGCTTGCCGTTCATTCCTGGAATACCCATCACTCCGGGTATGCCAGGTGGCCCATGATCCCCTCGCTCACCTTTCGGTCCTCTCTCTCCGAATGTGCCACAATCCCCATTATCCCCCTTCTGTCCCTTGGGGCCAGATTCAAACAGTCCTCCAGGCGGTCCAACCGGGCCCTCTTTTCCTGGTTCACCCTTTTCACCTACCGTCCCATTCTGGCCAGGTTCCCCTTTGTCACCACGAACCCCTTTGAGACCTGGCAACCCTCTTTCACCTTTCTCACCTTTTGAGCCAATGTCACCTGTGAGGTAAGAAAAACTGTCAGAACCAGAGAAGTATGGCAACGAAAAATAATTCAAGTCACCTGAGCAAGTTAATACCTCTTTGTCCTGGTTTCCCCGGGATTCCTGGTAGTCCATCTATGCCATTGTCTCCCCACTCACCTTGTTCCCCTAAGAAATAAACAGAATTGAGCTAAGATTCATAAGTAGAAGCCATATTGTGTCTACTTTTCTCTTTGCCATCTTTACCAACAGATTTGAATGGGAACAGACTATCCTGACTTTCTGTCCACACAAAAGACAGAATAATTTTCCATCACTGTTGAATGAGATCATCATCAACCAACATGGTAAGCTCAATAGTTATTAACAGGTAATTTATATATATATATATATATCATAAAAAAATATATATATAAATAGTAGAAAATAACAGATTAATTTCAATTAATCAATTATTTTGTGATTTATGCTGCTCTGTGATGTCATACGTCAGTGAACTCAGCACATCCACAGTATCGTAGACATGATTTATGCAGATGAAAGCGGGTCATTTGTTCCCCATCTCCTCGCTGTGTGCTGGAACACACCTAGGCATTGTAACGGCATGCCAAGTTGAGTTAGCAGGCAGACAAAGGTGAGGGAGCGACAGGGAAGTGTTTGTATCAGCGCACAAAGAAGAGATCTACGAGAAAACATGTGATTCGAAATAGATTTTTGTTTAATCTGGTTAAGTGCTCTGCTCAACAATATTTTGTCTTTAGAATAGAATAGGAATTCGGCCTGTGCTGTCATCCTCGACAGCAGGGGTATATCACAGCTCACCTGCATTGTACAAGCGATCCCTCTGATTGAACGTAATGTTATGTTTCAAAAAGTTAAAAACAAGGAGCTTCGTGTGAGTAAAATATTAATTATTAAAGTGAAATGCATTGTATAAAGATAGTTCTCATTGAGTCGATTCATATGCACCATATTTGGACTAAATCTGCCCAACAGTTGAGAGATTATGGCCTGAAAACTTTTGGAGATAAAGCTCCCTCTAGTGTGTCTAGTGATGGTATAAAGTGTAAAAAAGATTATCCATGAATTTTTGAGTCATTGCGAAGGATCAGAATATTTTTGTTTTTTATGGCCAGAATGTATGGTGAATAAACTTTGAGGTTTATAATCTCCATCTATTCATTGATTTACTGAATTCAATCTGTAGTCAACTTTTCACATTTTTATTCACACCTTGGGCACTTAAGTGTCATCAATTCATCTATATTGCTTTTTTGGACTGTGGGACCAACACAGGGGGGAAAATGCAGACCACACACCGAAACTACCCAAGGCTAGAGAGAGATTAGAACACAGAACCTTGTTGCTGTGAGGCAACAACAGAATAAATACACACTTAAAATCAGGCTGGTTAACACATTAATACTGTATGTATCGACACAACTTTCCGTGGTTCCTTGCCTTCATGGAGTTCACTTATAACACGTATTTAAGTTTAACTGTGTTTTATGTATGGGTGTGGAGGGGCTCAAAACCTCATTACACATCCTACTATTATACAATATGTCATGCATGCATTCAGCTTTGTTGCAATACATGATAACAAAACTTTGATAACATAATAGTATTATATCATATTGACCTTTTACTCCTTTTAGCCCCATAGGACCACTCACTCCTGGTGGTCCTGGTAACGCAGCTGCACCAGTCCGGCCTCTCTCACCTGTTGGCCCTGGATAAACAACAGTAGATTAAGTTCTACATACTGACACTATCACACAAATGAGTTGAGTAAATAAAACACATTTACTGCTTTTGAGTTCTGTACAGAAAAGTGAGTCTGATACCTTCGGGGCCTCTGTCTCCCTGCGGCCCCCGAGGGCCTCTCTGCGGAGGACAGCACTCACAGAAGTTAAAGTAGCATTCATTGTAATCCAGGGTGTAGTTTTCAAAGCCAACACCGGCGGGCTCAGTCTTCTCTGAGTAATGGTTCGGATGACTTGGATAGGGGGTCTTCTCTGTCGTGGGTGGTGGATGGGGCGCTAGAGGTTTTGCACTCGGCACTATCTTGTGAGTTTTGGGTACGCTAGTGGTAAGAGGGTATTGAACGGTGATCTGTGGTACGGGCTTTTTGGTATACTGGTACTTTGGTTTCGCTGTAGTTTTAGCTTGAATGCCGGACACAATGAGTGAAACCACTACGGCCACAAGGGTCAGGTGACAGGAAATGATCCTCATGGTTGACTGGAATCTGAGAACAGACGAGTTTATACATGATAAAACATTTGCATTCTTTCCATGTTCTAGTTTAAAAACAAAGAGCTCACACTGATAAGGAGTTCACTATTAAAGTAACTGGTGATGCTATCTTTCTTCTCGTCATTCTTCTTATTTAGCATTCTTATTCTCTTATTCTACATTTTCTACTACATTTTCCACATTGCAAATTTCAGCTTTGAGTTAGAACGTTTCTCACATAGCAATGTGAAACATTTAGTCTTCATTTTGATCTTTAAAAGCTGAACATATGATTGTTTATCAGTAAATTTAGCCGCACACTGCAGCAGAGAGCTGAGTGCGTTATAAATAAAATGTATTATTATTATTATTATTAATATTATTATTAATGCTCCAGAATCCGGAATGCTCCTCAACATAGATGCGCCATTCTTTGAACACAAACAAATAATTTCGTAAGGTTAGCCTTGATGCTGACAATCATACCTCTGTGCAAAAATGCATAATTTAAGACTCACCCAGTTCTGCATAAATAGTATGGTCATTTATCCTCTCTGGCAGTTGCTTAGCGGTAGAACCAAAAGCTCCTGGTCCCTCTGATATCTCTGCCAGACATGGGTGAAAGAACAACTCCACCAATGAGGGTGTTTGCTCGAAACACAAGGGGAGGTCTGAAATCCAGCTATGACAGGCTGGAGCCGACCCAAGAAGAACCACTGTGCTGTGGACCATTCTCTGTACCCCTGTTGTGTAGAAAGGTGCTTTTGTGACACGGGATACAGCACCCAGGAGGAGAAGTACCTCGTTCCGAGCTAGGTGAGGAGCAAAGGCCATGGGGCAATGGGTCATCCGATATGGGAGGCATTCCTTCAAAATCCAAGCTACCACCGAGGCACTTACATCGGACAAAGCCGAGCAAAGAGGGTTCTGTGACAGAGACCGGGGCTTTATGACAGCCTTTTTTTCAATGAACTTGGCACATTATCCTGCACATAGCCGCAAGTAGATATTTATTTGTTTTACTGACATAGTGCCACTCAAGAAATTACAAATTTATGCACATAGATGACAATATCTGCAGCAATTCATTTAAAATGGTTTAATGCTAAATCTGCAAACTGGCACGCGGCACATTGGAGCTAAGAATTAACAACATCTTGAACTTGAAAAAACATCCAGAAGAAAGCTTTAGTCCAAAGAGCGCTGATAATATTCTCACTCGACAGTGGCTAAACATGAGCTGTTTATAAATCGGTACAGCTGTAATGCTTGCCTGATCAATATGACCAACTTTCTGCATATTACCCCCTTGAGACTACTGGCAGCTACATTTGCTAACCATGATCCATACTGCGTGGAAACACAATGATTCATTCTTACACCGAAACTAGATTGCATCAGGTTTTGGTAGAAAAGCGATTTTCTGATCTCTGTCCACTCGAAACTCTCAACTGACCTGCGACAATTAATGCATGAGCGGCGGGCATGCCTCACTTGTCAAAGACTTCATGCCCTCAGAGGGATCTATGACAAGCTATATAAGAGAGCAGGAAAAGGAGAAATAAAATCTGGGAGGCAGAGAGGCGTGGTGGGATAGAGGAATGAAAGATAACAATCAAAAAGGTGAAGATTGTGTTTATTTAAACCATAATATACACCTTTCTGCTTCTCCCACCTGCATTTTCTTCTTTTCAGCCAGTCAGGGGAAGTGTCCAAGACTTGCCCTTTCATAAATGACATACAGATGGAGTGTAAGGTATGCACCTAACCCCTTAGAGAGAGATGGGTTCCTCTGGGGTTCTCCGTGCCCAACCCCAACATCTCAAAGCTCCATTCAGATCACACACAACAGCAGCAGTCAGCTTACAGTGCCCAGCTGGTCAAAGGGGACCCAGGTGCCGCTCACCTGTCCATTCATTCAACACTGGCACCGGCCTGCTTACAGTCTCCATCCACGCAGACTATAGAGCCCAGGATAGGGAAGAGTTAACTTTCTCAAAAGGTGCAGCCAAGCAAAGCCAGGACCTAAGACGACTTGGGTGGATGGAGGTGGATTCCGTTACATTAACCCTATTCATGTAAAGGGGATGTTCGTGCTGCAGTGTGTGTTCAGAGTGAATAAGAGAGGTTGAGGGTGAGAAAATAAAATGGAGTCTTGTTTGCTAACCGAAACAGCTGCCAGTCCAAGTATGATTCCCACTGCTGCGCTCACCAGTACAAATAAGGTCATGGATCTTTTTGTTCTATAGCGTGGGATCTTATCAGAGAGAATCTAGATCCTGCAAACTTCTCACCCTTTGATGCTGGCAAGAGATCTGCTGGCAGTGCAGACACGTCTCATGTGGTCAGACAGAGTAGCTGCAGAAGCACTTTCTCCAAAAAGCCACTCCAAAGTTAGGGATTGATTACTGATGGGCTTAAAGTTGGTTGTGTCAACAAATCGGATTTTTCCAATAGTGTGGAACTGTTTTTTCCCCCTAAGTTGTGAATTTCCATTTCCATTTATTTAACTGTGTTGGTCTCAAAAGAGAACATTACATTTTTCCCTTCCTGCACCTTAAACATAAATCTTCTTAATTTAGTCTTCAGATCTAAACAGTTTTGGCTGCCACCTAGTGGCACCAATGGCATAATGCTGATTATTTCGAAATCAAATTGTTGGCAATTCCAGTGAAGAACTTTTCTGGGGCGTTAGTGACTAAAGTGCAAATGTGTATTAGATGAAGTTCTGTGGATTTTATGTAGTTTAAGGATGGCTCTGGCGGTAGGGGGGGGCAGTATAAACCTGACACCTAGCTTCTCATCAAATGATTGTTTTGAAGAAAGCTGGTATCTGTGTGTTCTTCAACACCTCACACAAATATGCTCCATATAAGGTATGAGACCCCCCATGAAAACAATTACTGTTTTTTGGTTTACATTTTTACATAAAAAGTACAGCGTTATCTCACATTTCTATATTGTTTTAATTCGCTTTCTTACAACTGTGATGCCAAATGATCTGTGCTAGCTTAATTTGTTTGCTAGCTTACTCCGTAGCTAACGGCACTATAAGAGTGAGAGTTTATAGTATTTATAAAACCAAATATTTGTTTTATTACGTTGCGTGTTCATAGAATGAAGGTTAAATGTTCTTCATGTATGAGAAAATGCGCTGCCGATTTATATTGATGAATGTTTATTGATTATTCTGACCGAGTCTCAATATACTTGAAAGCTGGTAACCGTGATTTATTCAGCACCTCGCAGGATGTTTGATTTTTCAGGGCTTTTATACAAAAGAAGAAACTCAATGAATTTTAATCATCAAAATATGTTGATTTATAAATCCTTTTTATTATACGCCTTAATTACTAATGCATTTTCCCATAAGAGGCATTGTTTTTGGCTACCAGTACAAAGAAAATGTGAAAGTTTTATACTTATTAGTTCCCATTAGTCACATATCCATCTCATGTTTGTTTGCAAATTATGAAGCAACATTACAGGAAAGGATAAAATAATGGCATACTTATTAAATAGAATACACTACACAAAGATAATCACAAACTAATTATTATTAAAATATGAATGGACAACATCTCCTAGTCAATTATCTGGTCACCTATTAGGGAAGCTCTCACCCATCATTTCTCATGTCATTCATAACTTTTTCCTCTTTCATTTATAGATTGACGTTCTGAGTAGATACTCATTAACTAAATGTTAACAGCCGTTTACTTCCTCATTTTACCAAGGTGATTTATTGTTTGCGTGTTTCTTCGGTGTTTATAGTTCAATCTCAACCATCCTCTGACCTGCAAAAACATCCTCCACACTTGATTTGAATCAATAATCAATCAAGAATATAACATGACATCCACAGGGATTCACATACAAACACTCACAGCTGCAAGTCAGCCCTTTGCCCTTAATTTAATTTGAATATCCCTCTTTCCCCCTTAGCTCCTTCTAACTCGTCCTGCAGCTCCAAATAACCTACTACACCTCCCTAAGGTATCTCCCTCTGCAGGCGTGAATCTTTTCTACAGTATAGTTCCTTAACTAGTGCACCGAACTTCTGTTCTGTCTCACTAAAATAAGTCACACAAGGGCATAACAGAAGAATACTGTAAGAGAAATGCACTGAATGTACATTATTGCACTTAAAAATAGAACAGTACTTCACTATTGCACTTAGAAATATAAATAGAACAGTAGGGTGTTTATTGCACATCAGTTATGAGCAATGAGTGACTGTTTCCCGTGTTTGTATGTGTGTGCACGTGTGTGTGCACGTGTGCCTGTGCATATAAAGTACCACCAAGAATGAGAGTATTGTAATTTATGTTGAGCAATGGATTTCTAACCAATTGGGCCACTGGGTGGCAGACTTTTGTTTCAGGTTTACACAAAAAGGATCCATTTAGATGTACACAGATCAGCCATAACATTATAACCATAAAACTAATATTGTAAACATCCCCCTTTTGTCAAAAATGGATCAGGCTAGTTGAGGCATGGACTCCGTAAGACTCATGAAAGTGTGCTACGGTATCCTTTAAGTCCTGAAGTTGCAAGATGGGGCCTTTATGGATTGAGCATATCCCACAGACGTTCAATTAGATTGAGATTTGGAGAATATTGAGGTTAAGACAAAACCTTTAACTCAATGGTATGTTCCTGAAAACATTCGTCAACCATTCTTGCAGTGTTCCAGCGAGGCTTATCCTTATGAAAGAGGCCGTTGCCATTTGGGGATGCCGTTTCCATGACGGGGGGTACTAAGGTCTGCAACAATATTAAGGTAGGTGGGACATGTCAATGCAGCATCTACATGAAATGGAGAACCCAATGTTTCCCTGCAGAACATTGCTCAAAGCATCACATTGGCCCCCCACATCATACTTTCTTCCTGTAGTCCATCCTGATGCCATCTTTTTCCCAGGGAAGCCACATACATTCTCCAGTCCATCGCTCTAAGAGAAGCAGCACTAACTTCCGATCAGATCCAAAAACTGTATGATGTCTGTACAAAAATACAAATCATCTCAAAAAATGCGTTATTCAAATTTTGATCCCACATAGATGGCAATGATGATGCTGCTCTCACAAGTAAGAGTGAAAACTTATTGTCACTTTACTGCTCTAGCAACAAACCTTTACTCTGAGCTAAACATAGCAGAACGTGTCTTTTATAGTGATAGTCTATTGACCTCACCAGGGTTGGGCTCAAACTGTGGTTTCACGGCTCGCGGGGATCAGGTTGGTATCAGGCAGACCACTCCTTGACCCATAATGGCTGATTCATAACTCAGAGACTTCTGAGCGGGGAGCCGCACCATGATGAGAATTCTTTCCTCATCTTTGATCAACAAAGAATCGCAATGATTGCACAGTCATTCCTAGAACCACAGAACAAACGTCTGATTGCCCTGATATCAGGGAAGAGAAATACTGTAAATTATGTGTTGACATGGAGCACATATGAAGTATCACATTTATCTGTATTTACATTCAAACCTGCTACCTGGCCTCTGTTGTTGATGTGAGTCAATCCACAAATCATGCTTCTACACTGACCATTGGGTCTAATCTAATCTATGAGTCTTGTTTTCTTAGTGGGTTATTTGCAAAAGTGGTCAGTAACACAAGTAGTGTGTATGAGTAAAACTTAGAGGTACTTATAGTTCACTCCTTTATAATTCTCCTACACTGCATTATTTATTCCACCCGCATGTACCCGAGGAAGCAAATCTGCCTCAGAGCATCACCAGGCCTCCACCATGCTTCACTGTGGGTAGCGGGGTCTTCTCAGTAGATGATTCATTCTTTCTTCCCCAGACACACTTCTGTTCTGTATTCCTGAAAGATTGCAGTTTTGTTTCATTGCTCCACAGGTTAAGACTTTGTTGAGAAAACTGGAGTCAACGTTTCTTGCACTTTTGGGTAAGCAGTGGTGTAAATCTTGGAGTTCAGACATGCCGTATTTCTCTAGATTTAGGTCTTTAGCAATGAAAAAAAACCCGGAGCAGATTTTTGTTGTTGTTGTTTATTTGTTGCATGGATGTAATATTCAACATAGAAGGAGAGGTGATCAGGGATTTCGTAATTCTTAACATATAAATAGAATCTAAAACTATGTTTTTATGGCAAGGTATGTCACCCTCAGTCACAACGTGAAAGCCCAATTACTCTTTCACTGATATTTGAATGTGTGTATGAACCATATTATATGATCATCAAACCCAGAAGAACTAAAACAAAAAAAAGGATAAATCCAATGTAAGTCCATCACAAACACATTCAGCTAAACCACAAATAATATTTTGTCAATGAACCTCATTTACTGTACAATGGGGGTTGAATCCTTTTTCATCCACGAGTGTAGCCTAAGACTGTTAAAAAAATTGTGTACATGACAGGCTTGAAGTTAACATATGGTAGCAAATTATAATAATATTTGAACACTTGTTGTAATCTAAACCCCGGCCGCAGTGACTGTGGCAGCGTCTGTAATTAACTCCGTGTCACTGACCTCTCTGTCTGTGGAGTCGGCAGTCGCTAGGATTCTCCCCCAGTTTTATTCACAGGCCACAGGTAAACACAACGGAGACCGCACACCTCCCCTCTGGGTGTTTAGAGAGTCTTAAAACTTAAAGATAGCTTTGTTCACACCATGGCATTTTGGAGATAACCTTTGACCCTTTGTCCTTCCGCTGGACACAAATGTACGTGTTGAATGTAAATAGAGGATAGTTCTTCAAAGAGGGAAACATAAAAAACACTATTCTATTGGTGGATAGAAGTGGTTTTCTTCCTCAAGCTTTTATTTTGGTATTTTCTCTGTCGTCAGTTTAATTAATCATATTTTCTAAAGATTTAGGCTCAACTTTTAGATTTAGATTAAATATTTAGATATCACATTTGGATTTAGATATACCATTTAGATTTAAAATAACATTTAGATTTAGATATAACATTTGGATTTAGATATACCATTTAGATTTAAAATAACATTTAGATTTAGATATAACATTTAGATATAACATTTGGATTTATGCTTAATTAGATTTACATTTTGATATAACATTTATAATTTGATTCAAATTTTAGATTTAACATTCTTATTTAATATTTAGATTTAGATTCAACATTTAGATTTCATATTTAGATTTAATATTCAGATTCAACATTTAGATTCAACATTTATATATAACATTAGGATTTAGGTTCAACATTTAGAATTAGATTTAACATTTAGATATAACTTTTAGATTCAGATTCAAGATTTAGATTTCATAATTAGAATTAACATTTAGATTCAATATTTAGATTAACATTCAACATTTAGATTTAGATTTAACATTTACATATAACATTTAGATTCAATTCAACATTTAGATTCACAATCAAATTTAAGACACAAGATTTAGATTCAACATTTAGATTTGGATTGAACATTTTGAGGTAACTGTAGCAAACTGTTGCTGTTAAATCAGCATGTGTTACTTCACAAACGGCATCTAGTACTCCTCTCTTCATCAAGAGGAGATGAGAGGGTCTCCGTTGTATTTTGAGATAATCTTGGATGTAGAGTTTGAGAAGGGAGGTTGTCAAGTCTATTGTGTTGGAGGGAAAAAAAACATTATGGAGGTGTCCAGTTACAAGGGAAAACAAGGTTACCTGGTCAGACGCTCTGATATCCAGAAATAACCCTCATCAAACTTCCATGTTACAGATATTAAATGAAAGTTGCAGAATTTCTGAATACCCTGCCAGTACGCCTATTAAATGGTTTTTTCATGTGGTCTAAATTATGCCCGAGGGCTTGGACATGGTGCTTCAGAGAAATACAGAATTGTTGGCCTGAGCAGGTTATCTCAAATTTGCAGCAGGGAAGGCAAGGCCTCTGAGTATTCATCCCTGTACTGAGGAAGGTGGACTGGTTTGGTGGCTCTGCCTCTCATTGTTGTTTCATTTCATCTGATGTGTTTTTAAAGTTGATTGTGTCAAGAATGCTTTGCTACCATGAGCCTTTGTTTTGCTTGTTTAACCGCCCTTCTTTTAACAATAAAGGTGAAATTGAAATTTAAGAAAAATTTAGTTGAAGGCGTAGCAGACCTGATTTTTCGGAAATCAAACTGGGATAAAAAAAAAAGAGAGCCATCATCCAAGTGTCTTCAGATTTTTGTTTGTTTTTCTGAATATTGCAGTGAGCTGCTGATATCACGTATAAATATAACATTAGTTTTGGTTAACAGTGGAAAAAAATCAAACAGGAATTGTCTGGTACCGATGCAACTTTAACATTTTAATGAAATGCCACAAACTGGTAAGAATATAAAAGCACTTTTCAGATGAAATAAATGAACAAAAGTGATGTCATGTATAGCCAACAGAGAACACACAAACATAAATAATCAAAGAGGTTTGGTAATTGACATTGTAACCAGCCAAGCATTTACCAGTGTATATACATATATAACTCCGTATAAATAACATTAACTTATCATGATGATTAAATAGCCCTTTCTCCAAAGCACAAATAATCAAAGATGATCCAAAGCACACAAATAAATGTAATTGTTCATCGTTACTACCAGCTAGACTACGCCTCATCCTCAAGTTCACAGACGTATTTGTGAGGAAGACAATGTCAGGGTTTTCTTACCATCCAGGCCAATTTATATATTTATTTTATAATATTATAAAATCTTCATCGCCGCTGCAGATCCTTTGTGTTAACATAATAACTCAAAAACTGTTTCACAGAACATTTTCAAATTTTATTTGACCACTTATCTTAGTGCAAGGATGAATTGGATTAATTAGGGGAAAGGTTGGTTGGTTATTTCCAACACCAGTTGGACCTTAATCTCCGTTATTTCTCAACCGTTGGTCCGATTTAGTTCAAATTTGTGGTATATAAATCGACGTGAGGAAATGTTTCTTATTTTATATCATACTTGACTCTAATACTTCATATTTTACTGACTAGAAGGAGCTTTTTCATCAAAAACACAATGTTTTAGACAAATTCCCATTTAATTACAGGAGTTCGCTCAGGGGGATTGCTTGTACAACGCAGTGGATTGGAGGCTTTTCTGTATTATACCATGCTGTCGGGGATGACAGCGTAGGCCTGGTTGTCTTTTTGTTTCCTTGCAGGCAAAAGATTTAATGAAATCGATTGCGTAAAGCACCGTCATTACCAAAGCCAAGCCTAAAATTCAAGGGTGTGTTGTATCAATATTTGCTCATTCTAGGTCCTGAGCACACCTTCCTGACGTACCAACCAGTTAAAAAGCAGAAGATAAAGAGAGGGATCGGAACACATTATGCAATACTCTTTTGTGTACAATTACTCTTTTTGGCCAGAAATCAGTACAGCCTATAGGAAAGGTATTCCTCAACCATTAGACGCTTTAGTATTCATTGCATATTTCGGGCTGCCTTTTTACTCTCTGTTCACAGATTCGCTACATTTGAGTTGTGGAATGCGCCTAGCTAATTATCAACATTGTGCATAAAAGGCAACTAATAAAGGTGATAGTGGTTCTGATACAAAACCAGAGATCAACCAGTAACATTAAGTGCATGACAAAAATATTGGAATGCAATTTAGAGCAATTTACGGTCAGCGCAAACATGGAGTGACGGACGAAGTAGGTGATACATTCACTCAAAGGAGCACTCTGCCAATTTTACACATCCATTTAAGTCAACTCATTACAGAGAGTTCTCTGTCTCCTAATAAAAATTATACCTATACTAATAAGGGATTTCTGACACAGAAAAATATACATTAATATATAAAATGTTACATGCCTGAGTTTTTTTTTTTTTTTAAAGTGAGTAGTACCTGATCAGGAAGGGTGTACCATAAAATCTAAATGTAATCAATTATGGGAAATTCAGATTCTAGTATTTAAAATATATGAGGCCTTAATCTGTCTCTCTAAAGTCCCCCCTATATTAAACTAAATCACAGATATATACTTGTGAATACTGTTGCTTTACAATAATGATGAAAAGAAAAGGATATTGTCGTATTATGGAAGTAAGACGGCATTCAACAGCACCACCCACGCATGGCCCAATCCTGCAAAAACCCAGAGGTCATGTGCATTCATGCAGGCCATGTGGTGATACAAACACAAAACACCAGGAAACATGAACTTTCACAACATGTTTTCCAGCATTGCTATGGATGTAATGTAGTGTTGTGTGTCTAATACCATTACACCAGGTCATTCCATTAGGATCTTCATGTTTTTGTTCTTGATCAGCTTAGGCGTCTCAGGAAGAATGTGGTTCGAGGTGGTACAGCACTTTAAGAGCTGGGGAGCCACCCTTCCAGTTTCCCTCGATATTCCCTCCTTCTTTTAATTCACAAGTGTCATGGTGCTCTCAGACTGGCCGCCACATATCCCAGAGAAAAACTCCAGCGCCAGGCGCAAGTGTATGGGCACAAAGACGTATGAAGTGTAGATCACCATGGCGATGGCAGAGAAGAGTATGGAGTTGAAGATAGACTTTTCCCAGGGCTCCAGGACGTAGATGCCGGTGATGAGCAGGTACTGGTAGTACAACCAGGCTAGGTAGTCCCTAACGCTCTTGAAGCTCATCTTGCGAGAGAGAGATGAAGGTGGAGGTTTGTGAGATTCAAGCTGTCAGAAAGAGGAGAAGAGACGTAAAGGAGAAAAACATATTTCCGCCACTGGGGGTAGCTTCTTCACCAAAAATCATTTTTCTGGTCATAATTTCTAAACTGTTTGTCAGATTTAGTCAAAAGTGGTGCATATTGATCGACTCAACTTGTTTATATCCTATCTTAATCCAGTGATTCACATGGAACTCACTGGGCGGAGCTTCTTTTTTTTTTTTTATTAAAACTTTTTTTTTTCAATCGGGAGGATTGCTCGTACAACGCAGGAGATTTGGTGCTTTTTACGGATATACCCTTTCTGTCAGAAACAACAGATTAGGTCTAGTTATCAAAATGTATCTAACCGTTGTTAATCCTGTTAATCCAACTCTATAGTAATGAAATAGACTCCACCCACAGGAAACATACATGGCACCCTGAGTAAAGGGTGCTAATATTGCTAAATGTTATATTGTGCTAATATTTTACACAATAAGAGTTTGTTTGGTAACACTTTAAAAAACACTTTTTTCGTTCCTGTTTTAAGTCACATGGTAACAAATTTGTCTCCTTCCTTATGTAAACCATTATCCTGGAAACAACTGTGTGGCCACAATGGATTACATATTTTGAATCAAAAAATAGTCCTAGTGGCTGTGTGTTTATTAATTAAGAGGAGGAGGAGGAAGAGGAGTGTTACAGAATCAGGACTTCTCTCTCAGTTTCAAACACACAGCAAGCGTGTTTGAAACACTTATTTCTAGCCCTTTAGAAATAATTCATATATTATAATCTGGATGAGGAAGATTGGGAATCATGTGTTTCCATTTGTGAAAAAAGCACCAGCTTCCCTTTAATTATGTTGTGTGCAACTCATTTAATCTTATGCCCTTATCTAATAAAAAAGCTGGGTGTTTATTTGAAGTGATCCTTGCAGAGCCACAGGCGTTAACAGATCCTGCTAGGGGCGGGGTCAACAGGTGCAAACACCTGGCTTTGTAGAAAACGCCGTACAAATACGGGCTATATGTAGCGCAGTTTGGGCTTTTTCCAAACAAACCAGTCCCTGATTGGGAATATAATCAAATTCCTATAATGTAATCACTGCAATAAGAATACTTTTCAGAAAAAGCTCTCATGCAGCTTTCTGTGATGATTCTTACTTAAAACGTGTTGGTAAATATTTCAATTAAAGTCCAACATTACTGAAACATATCTCAAGCAATGCTCCTTCAGGGTTCTGGGTATCCAGATATTTTATTAATAATAATAATAATAATAATAATAAAGATGATGCTGATGATAGAGTTCATAATCACTCCTTCGTAATTAATCAGGTTTTCCCAATGCATAATATTATAGGGGGGTTTATCAGCTCTCCGGTGTGTTGAACCGGATCCGTGGATCGACTCACCTCCGCTGGTGTGACTCCCTGGATAATGAGAGATAATTAGAGGACGAGCTGATGACGACAGCCCGCGTCCCGCTGCTGCTCCGCTGCTTGGTGTCAACCGAAAGCTGCCTCACTGGTTTGCCACTGGCATTTGTAGTGGGTCATGCGGAGTTTTAGACACCACACCCACTACTCGCGTTCAGCCTCACCTGGCACACGGATCACGCAAGTGCAACCACTAGAACCCACGCTGGCTCTCACTGGTGCGTGTACGCAACAGTGAGAGAAAACTCGGTGTCTCCGTTGCTGATCTGCTTCAGCCATGTGGAGTTCGCCGCTCCGTGAACTTTCTTCAGTCACGATGCTGCGGCCCGATGCAGCGCCGCAGTACCACCTGTGACGTCAGCAGCAGCACCAAAACAAGTCGAGGCGTCACACTGACATGAACCCACGGGCTACAAGTCTGCGGGCTGCAGACTTGTAATCGTTAATGCGTGGAAAACCGATAATAACCCAAAACTGGAATCACCCACTGGGTGTTTGAAACCCTCACTGACATTCCTGCTTCTCCTCTGGGAGAACTCAACCAGCTGGACCCACGTTCATCTGAACAGTTTCATTTTATAAATGTAAATACAGTATATGTACACTCATGTATGCAGTACATATATAAAAAGGTATTCATCTAAGGTATATACACGCATGTATATGTTGTATATACACACGAGTACATCTACAGAACACTAAAGTATTTATACTTAAATCTGTAGAATATGTACATCTATAGTATATATATATACACTGGTGTATCTACAATATACCCATGTACTTCTATATATACTTCTATAGTGTATATACACATTTATACATCTGTAGTATATATGTATATATATATTATATATATATATATGAAAATAAATAAAATATACACAAATATATGGCATTTATAGTATTTTCTATATTTACAGTATATAGCACTTATACATATCCATACTCATGTACACTGTATTGCACTTATATATACAGTATAAATACATACAGTATACAGCATATACACACAAAAAGTGTATTTATACATGCATTTATGTATTTACTCACATATTTCATACATACATACATATTTAAAAACATATATGTATATATACCCATATATACACAATTATGTATGCACAAATTTCTCATATTTATTTTTCAGAATATTTGTTCTATGTTTCAGTTTCAATCTGATGACATCATACTTGCAGGCTTGACAGGGCCAGGGATCCCCAAGTCATTTAAAAAAATGTTTTTGTGATTCAAATTTCCAATAAAATATGTGATTCCTTACATGCAGTGATGAACTCAAGTATCGCTATCCTTTACTAGACAGAAAATACTCTACTACAAGTAAAAGTTCGGCATTCAGAACTTTATTTCAGTGAAAAGTATGTGCGTATGCCACGTATCTCTAAAAAAAAACTACTTTTCATAAGATCCACTTGTTTTGGGCATTGTGACATTTGCTAAACATCCAGGGTTTTTAATTGGTCTCAACAAGTAGGAGAATTTTCTCGACCCACAAAGAAACAGTTGATGCTTCATTAAATCGTAAAAAATTCAAAATGAACAAATGTGGCTATAATATGCAGTTTTCGCTGGACAAGAAGGGTAGGACAAAATGTAATATGAGTAATTCCCTAAAACTGCAAAGAGCATCAATGGAATTAATCATGTACAGTACAAGAATGTCAGATTAGGACAGTACCTGAGTAAATACTCAGGTACGTACATCAGTCTAGTTGTTAGTTACTGCCCACCTCTGCAGACATGTGAAGATGTTTGTTGGTGATGATTGATGTAGTTATATTGAATATAGGAGTTCAGTAACAAAGAGCTGAGTGTGCAGTACTTAAAGCTATATTACACATGAATCAGCAGCTATGTTTATCTTTGAGAACACACACACACACACACACAACAACAAAATCATATATTCAGTAAGGCATTCATTTTCTCACTCTCTCCTCAGCTGATAAAATATTATTGAAATTCAAAAATCAACACAAATATCTACTGAGGAATTCCCCCGTGTGTTTCTGGGTAATGTGACATTGAGTCCGATCACCTGTGGCTGCTCAAAGTACGCTGACCTGCTCGATTCTTGCACTTGACAACACTGTGCATTATTGATGTGTAAACACGGGCAGTGCCGTCACGCACCATTGAAGCAGGGATACAACGTAAGCATCGGGAGTTGGAGGCGTGTGCTTAGAAAACCAGTATTCAAATCAGACATCCAATCCCATAACGTCAACAGCTCAGGAGTTGTTGCTCTGACAGGTGGATGGTTTTTGGAAAGTGTCCCTAATGCGGAAATATGATAAAGGCGGCCCACCAAAGAATATGGGCTCATTCCTGCACCTGCAGAGAGGTTGAGAAAATCAGGTCAACAAGAGGGTGACATGGAAAGAGAAAAAAAGAGGTGAACCCCTGCTCTGCATCTGTTGTAGCCCCGACCACTCACATCCTCAAACCCCCAGAGGGGATTAAGCCCAGACACTTTCCCAAGTAGATCTGATTACCCTTAACATCCAGCTCAGGTTGATGGAACACAGGACACAGCCTCCTCCCGCCCTCCTCATGTTCGAATGTGAGACATGTCACACAGACTAATACAAGCAGTGGTAAACACATTCCTCTGCCTCTCTGATTACATAAAGCTTCACTCCGCTGGGTCTTACAGCCTCACCACATCCTGCTGACAGAAGCAGCGCCAAGAACTGACTCACAATGATATTGAATTATGGATTAATGCCGAGGGGAGGGGGAGGCACCGAGTAAACGTCAGGGATTTACAAATATCAGGTCCGTACTGTATAAGTGACATCATCAATTTTTAAATTAGTGTATTTTTTATCAACCTATTAATGCCCTGCCTTTTCTTTGGGACATTTATTAATTGACTATCTTAGACACTTTAAATTAATCATAAAATGATAAGTTAATTGGTAAAGCATTTTTTTAAATAGTAAAAAGAGAATCTGACTTATAAAATGATTTCATGATGTAAATTAGTGTTTTATGGAAAATAGTCAATTTAAATTAGTTTAGCTCAACCTTTTGGTGCGGCGTGTCTTCAGAAAATAATTATACTCTTTTTGTGGTTGTGTAAAGTTCCATAATTCTGTTTAGTAAGTCCTCACACACTTTAATAAGCCCAAAAAAAATCCTACTTATGGAATAGTACTTTCTCAATAGCCATCTCCAGATCCTCCTCAACAATCTCCAGATCTCCATGCTCCTGAATTTATTACAGAGGCAAAAACTATGGACTATCTTTTGTCCTCTGGCGATGACCGGTTCTTCCACAGAAGAAGCTTATGATAATTTAACTGCTGCTTCCTGAAGTTCATCATGTATTTATGTATTCATCTGTTATTGTTTTCACTCAATGTCATCATTAATATCAGTCTTTATATTAACATCCCGCTCACAAGGATACATACAGTCTATGCACACAATGTGAAAATTGTCTGTAGAAATAAGGTTAAAAATATTGTCAAATAGAAAGTTCAAATAAGGTAAATTTAAAACGGTATATCACAGTTGTAGATGCGGTGAATTATCTTACATAAAGAAATGGTTTTTAAAAAAAATCGTTATTGTCAGGATATGTGGAAAACACAGATTTTCATTGAGAAAATACAAACTTTTTTTCAAACTGATGGGAAAAAGTAACAAAATGTTGCAAGCAAGTCATTGTCGTGAAAGTATTATTCTGTCTAGATTTAGCGGATATGTACATTTACATTTACAGCAGAAAACCCAACAAACTTTAAGACATTTAGAAAGAGCAAGCTGTTTCTGCAGTAACATAATGGTATAAATACGGTTTAAATGTGTGCTATAATGATGATTTCAAAGTGAAATAGAAAGCCTGAATGTAACGGTGAAGAGTTTTACATTATATCTGTTTTTTCGTGGTCATTTTTCTCCGTAATGTCTGGTACACGCTTCCCTCCCCATACTTTTACAGCAAAATTCTGGCAACCGCAGCTGCCTGTATTTTGCTGTAAATTATCCTCTCTGATAGTTCATGTTGTTGTTTGGGTGGAGGCTTGAAAGGAGCCCAATGTTAGCCTCTTCCTGTGCTGTACACTATTAGTCACTTTTGAAACTATTTGTTTTTTGTGTATTATTAAGTTGTGTAAAAGCAATTCAACTAAATGGAAACTGAACTATTCATAACCCAAATCCATTTGGGGATGAATCAAATAGCGTGAACTTATATATCATATCAAGGTTTTAATTTGAATAGTTCTTGAGGAAAACTATCTGACCCGAGAAGCCCTTTGTATTTTTCATGTGTTGACATGTCATTGATGTACTTGTTAAACTACAACCTGGACCCTCCGAGCTGCAGAGGCAACAATATAATAAAGCCACCCCAGTTAAGAGTCAAGATATACAAAAATAGGCAATACTGATCAATTTGAAAATGTTTCAATTTAGTTTTTTTCTACTTTGTGCCTTTCATGGCCTTAAATAATCAAAATAGCAGACAATATAGTCTGTGTAGCTATTTAAGGCAATTCCGGGTGCGATGTGTTCGAATACAGTTTAATGGCTCAACAGTTGAATCCAGCACAGATGGAGTCTGTGAGGATATCTGAAGAAGTGGGTGTATAAATGGTAAAAAAAAGAGGGATATTTATCCGAGTTGTGGCTCGAATCGGCTGCAGGACATTATTGTTATTGAGAGCAACTGTAATCCTAATTTTATGTCCAGCTGCAAACCATCTCGGACCACCGACCACTCCAACAGGTTCTGCTGGGTTGGTCTCTGAATATTTCCCATGGCGGTCAGATGACACCAATAACTGTGTTGGTCCAACTTATGATCCAATTCTGTATGCATATTTTATTTTCTAAGGGGTCTAAAGCTCCCTCTGGTGGATTTGTCTAGCAAAGGTATGAAATCACTTTTTGTAGAACGGGACACACTGATTTCACTGTCGATACAAACTTGTTTCATGGAAGGAGCTGCTCTAGGCTGGTTAAAACTTAAAAAGTATTTCATACGCAGGAAACAGCTCAAAAACCTGTGACAGCTGAGAGAGGTTCAAGCCCCCTCCCCCATGACCCTTAACAGGATAAGCACTTACAGAAATTGTATGGTGATATTGATTATTTGGTTTATGAACCCAGCTTAAATATTTTCCATCATGAAGCAGAATATATGAACAAGAAGTGTATATCAGGATACATTTATTTTGATACATGATCAATAACTTCCATAATTGTCAACATTCTGCATGAAAAATGGGAAAATATACTTTACAAACCGCTGAAAATTTTCAGTTTGTAGTCCCAATGTGAACACAGAAATCCATTGAGAATCCAGTTTCTCATCAGAAACATGTTTGTTTCCAGGTGGTTCCATGATAACCCACAGTTATTGGGTTCTAATTTTGGATGATATTGTCCAATGATCTTGTTGGAACAATGGCCTAGTTGTCGATGGTTCTGCCTTGAAGGTACAGTCAGTTCAGAATCAGAGAGCTGAACTCTGTATGGAAGTGGATTACTCCATCAGTAAACCTGTATTTGACAAATCAGCTATGAGTGTCACACAGTCATGATGGAGACCCGTTACTCTGTCATCATGTCAGCCCCTTCTGCTCCTGTGGCATCTGTGAGGCTGAGCTCCTCTAGCATCTCCACGAGAGAGATCCGTGGTGCTCCGTCATCATCTGTGTCGCTCTCCACTGGGTTCTTTGATGCATCTGAGATCAAAATTCATTCTCTTTAACAACTATCAAACACATCAATCGCAATAATCTATAAAAACATGCATATTAAACAACTTTGGGACAATCTATTAACACTTTCAGCAAAAATCTACATCCAGCAATCTCTGTAATATTTAAACGCAATGCGACAAACAAGAATTTCATTATCACAAGGCCAGAAATCCGTTTTCCTGCTGTTTTGAGAAGTCCAGATTCTTACCTCTGTAGATGTTAATATTCTTCCTCAGAGTTTCATCCTCCTCCAGATCCTCCAGGAAGTCTTGGTATTGCCTGAAGACAGAAAAGCAAGTTAATGCAAAACTTATTTAGTGCAATATCACGGGGAATAATAATCACAAGCAACCGTTTTCTTTATTCGACCTTTATCTAACCAGCAGGTCTCATTGACATTGACCAACGTAGCAGTCAAACAACAGTTTAAAACACAACAAACCGAACACAGTATTAAAAAAAAATCCACTTTAAATATTACTAACGTAACTTCTCGATGTCAGGTTTCTGAACGTTTTCTGTGCTAGACATTTTTGTGGGTATATTTAATGGAAAATGTGAAATAACTTATTTGTCCTCAGGGACTTCTTTCAACTGAACAAAGGACTTTCTAGAGCTGACATAATTAAGGATAAGTTTGGGAATATTATGTATCTGTCTTAATGTAAGGATAAGTTTGGGAATATTATGTATCTGTCTTAATGTAAGGATACGTTTGGGAATATTATGTATCTGTCTTAATGTAAGGATAAGTTTGGGAATATTATGTATCTGTCTTAATGTCAGCATATCTATCAAAAAGGCTGAACCAATATGAACTGATCCAACTGAAACATTTCTGTGTGTATCCAAAAAGTTAATTCCCTAGCACCATAGGACTCTAACAGTTAGTATAAGACATAAACTATTATCATGTAGCACTGGGAGATGTTGTATTTTAATAATGATGATGAGTGGTATTTTCATTTTAACTGAGTCATTGAACAATCACAGCTCTGCTGCTGTAAATAATCACTACCACCAGCACAAAAGATCTAAAATCTATGCTGGAAAATGGCACCATTTACTCCTGAGTGAGTAATCCCTGCTATAAACACCACAGTGTCCTGCTGTTTCTTAGCTTGTGCAAGAATGAAAATATTCCTGATGGACTAGTATCTTTCACATTTATGTCTCATCATGTAGGAATAAGTCTAAGCGCCGCAGTCAAGGCAGGACATTGAGAGACTAGCAAATTTTATTCTTCTATCGAAAAAAATATTAATCTCAAGATATACATACAAGACCAAACTTTAAAAAAATGGCTGTTTTAACTCTTAGAATAGATACATTCAGAGTATAAACACTTTCTTACCTCTCATCAATATTGTCCATGCCCTCTCGGTCTCTGTCCATCTCATGCAGCTTCCAGTTCCTGCGCTTAGCCCTCCTGGTACGGTCATAGCTCTTCTTGATAAGCACCTTAGGGCGTTCACATTCAGGTTACACAAATTAAGAACACATTAAAAGACAATTTCACATGCATTTCATATGTGATATTGTGCAGGAATTCAGTATTTTCCAAGAATGTGATGAAATTAGTCAGTACATAATCTGTCCACTAGGGGACAGTCCAGTCAATAGCAGCTTTTTTTCTCTCCATTATTTGGACAGTGTCAAAACACAATATTGCTCTGTTATAAAAAGGGTCTGAAACAAAAACTAATTAGTTTAAATAGAATAAAAAAAATATTGGAAAATGAATTCAATAATCATAATCGATAATTGCTAATATCACTAATGGCCCAGATTTATTTTCTGAGAACGTTTATAGAGGTGAAGATGATTCTTACAACATCAGGAACGCGGTGTGGGTTCATCTTATCCAAGTGCTCATCGTTGCAGTTCGAATTGGCAAAGTCAAACCTGTAAAGTGAAAAGTAAATTTGTCATTGAATGTAAAGCTCCAAGTGCCATCGGTAGTCAAAAACCTGACACTCACCCTAGCACCAAGTCTCCAATGTTGAGCAGGTGACCCAGGAATGTACGGCAGTGATACTGCTGACTCGTATCCATCTCTGATGTTTTCTGCACCCACGCCTCAGCCAGGGTGTGCTGTAACACACGCGCACATATAAAGCAAATGGCATCTAAATATAAATGTACTTTCAGGCCATGTAAACTATTTTTCAGTCCATCTCTTTAGACAGTTCTATCAATACTAATGCAACACACCAAGAATGAGGAGACAGATCTTTGTCCCCGATTGACCTCATTCCCTGCACCAATGAAAGGAACAGTTCTGTGTGTGTTTTTGTTTTTCTGGCTTGAATCTCACATTTTGGTTCTGGGATAATGTCATGGATCACTATTGATTGTGCTTCCAAAAGCAATGTTCTCTCATAATGCAATCTATTCTACAACAACAAACAAACAAGAACACACACACACACACACACACACACCTTATTGGATCTCATGCCAGCTCCAGCGCCCAGCTTCTGGTCCCTGATGATGTCAATGTCCATAACAATGAACTCCTCCAATTGCCGAGGGTTACAGAGGCTGTTGAAGGGGCTGCGCCAGTATGTGTTCCCGTCCACCTCAGCAACTATTGAGAGATTATTTATGAATTCACTGTGGATTATTAGACAGAGTACGTAACAAAAACACAAACGCGTCACATACAGCTCCTTTAAATTTTTACTTGATTTGATGAAATTGAAAACTGGATATATGACAGAATAAAAGGAGTCCCTTCTCAAAATATAATATGAGTATTTTATCTGTTCCTATTCCAAGTAAACAAGAGTGAGCAGGGCATTAATGTCTAAAAAGCACCCAAATCAAGCACAAGAATAAAAATAGAAACACAAATCTTTTTTCACACTGCAGCCACCCACTGCAGCCCAAACGTGTCATACGGAGCTCTGCCTGGAGGCCGTTTCTGCTTTTCATCCTGCTCAAAAACATTCTGTGACAAAAATAACAGCTCACTTTTTAGGGCCATAAGAGCCAAAATAAATATTTGCAATGTCTTCTCCATCTTCTTGTCAAAGTGAAACTCATCTAGTGGTCGCAGCTCGGATGGATGGAGATAAGAGTCAAGGAGCGCTACATGGAGAGTGTGGCCTTAACAGGAAGAGAAGGTGTCACATCCCAAGTCCTGGCTGCCACACACATTTCCGTGATTTATTTCATTCAATCCTTAGTTTTAATCCTTAGAGTCCTAAACTTAGAATTGCTTTATCAATTGACAATTTTATAGAATAAAGCTTTAAGCTAGGGATATTTTTCTGTGGACTTTCAGTAAGTCAAGAGATAACCAATAATAAGTGTTTTGTCTCATACTAATTTGAACATCTTGACTTTCTGATTGTTGTACAAATGTTAAATTGAACCCCAATGAAGCACATATATTACAGGGCTACACAAAACAACAATTTTGTTCAAGATAAAAAATGTGTGTATGCTGTTATTTGTTTGTTTTTGCTGCGAGATTCATCCAGAGCTGCACTACATTGTGTACATATAGAGTGACAGTTTTTATGCAGTACAGTATTTTTCAAGCTGTTTTCCAGAAGCTAAAATCTTTTTATGAATAATATTTACTGATATCTTACCGTTTTCTCATTGTCTTGTTCACTCATAGTTATATCTTACCATGGGACTGTGAGACTCGTCATTTCATTAAGCTGTATATCCGGCACATATTGTGTAATTGGCAATAAAGTCGACTGTCTGGAAAACTTAGTAATTGATCTCCAAGGTAATGTCGTTTAATTTTGTTCTGCTGCCCCTCGTCTGTGGAATACCCTCCCTGACCATCTCAGGGCTCCACAGACGACTGACACATTTAAAAAAGGACTTAAAACTTTTTCTTTTTAGCAGAACCTATAACCTTAATTAACATTGCTGGTTTTGGTAAGGCTTTTATATAGTTATTATTTTATTTTTTATTGATGCTTTTATCTGCTTTTGCTTTGTAGCACTTTGAGATTTGATCCAAATGTAAAGTGCATTATAAATTAAATGTATTATTATTATTGCTTCCTCAGTTTAGATGGGTTTAAAACAGAGAGAAACACCTCCCCAGAAGAAACTCCCCACATATAAGACGCTTGCTGACTTTATGAAAGATGTAATATAATTTCCTGTTATTCAACCCACTTTTTCAGGACTAGTCTCATAAAATTTGAAATTTTTTTACTCAAGAATGTCTTCCCCCCACTGTGCAGCTTTCAACAGAGAAAATGTGGGCTTGAGTCCTCATCACAGGGCATGACAAACGCGGCATGCGCATGCAGAGATCTCAAATAACAGAATTAGTGTAGAATTTCACACCACAATTCAGTTATGACAATGACATACATTGGACTGCGGCTTCATTTAATAACAACCAGGACTACTGTTTACTTTGGTCAGTACTGTCGCTGTATAAACACTCACTCTGCAGGGTGTTGGGATCCATGAGGTGGATGGTGCTGGTGACACGGACGCACACACACACTTGACCCATGTTCCCCAGACTCTGTGCCAGCCGTGGTGAAAGGCAAACCACGTTGTCCTGGTAACCAGACAAAAACCAGACAACTTGGGGTCAGACTGAGGTCAGAAGGGAAGCACAAAGACATTCAATTTTCTTCAGAATGACATGGTATAACCAAAGGCTCATTTAAGGAAATCCTAATTCTTAAAGCGCATGAAGAATGTCTGGATCAGAAACAGAGAACTAGTCAGATTCCTGACTATACCCTGTATGACCCGTGTCAATCAAACCTGCGCTAAAAAATCTTCCCAAATCCATGTTTGATTTATACGCCTACCTAAATGTTAGCGTTAAAATGGTTTAAGCTCAAATTTTATTAATTATCAATATATACAAAAAATGTTTTCGACCAACTTCAGGTTCGAATCAACAGATCATAAGGCAGCTTTCTCCAAAACGATCCCAATAAACTATCAAAGCAGATATGAGAAGATATGGGTGTGTCTAAAAAGAAGTAAGAATCAACAAAAATGTTGCATACCTTGCACACAGGTACGATCTCCATAGAGAAGGTGCTCTTGTAGTTGTAGGTGTTTGAATGGATGTCATGAGAGATGAGTCGCTGGGATGTCTTTGACCTTTAAAATAGAAAGGAAAAAGATTTAATATTATTATTATAATCAGCATTAAGGACATAATTAAAAGTTCACTGTCCCTTCAGTCAAATTCTTAAAGCAAAGGAACCTAACTACAATATGACGTTTCAAGGATACGGAAAAAACTTATTGTATTGGGCAGTCTACCTCAATGTTACTCAAACAAGGATCTGCGTACCCCTAGGGGTACTTTAGGGTATTGCAGGGCGTATGTACTTTGAAAAATATGAGTCATGGATAGTTCATGAACTATTCATTCATCATCTGTAACCTTTTATCAAATATTAGTGGCTTATAATCCATTTTTAATCTCCTGCATTCTTATTTTACATGCAATTGTTAAATACTGACTGTCAAACTACTGCTTTGCACTGAAAAGCATTAAAGGTAGTGGATAATTGGAAAAAGTAACCCTTGTCTTAAGCTACACTAGGAATGGGGGGAATCCATATACTGAGATACTTTTGGGTAGGACGAGGGATGAATGAGATTTTTTAAATGTGAGTTTTTTAATATTAGTGGTCCTTAAATAATTGTACTATGATAAGTTATATACAAAAGAATGCAAGTCCAATAAAGCAAATGCTATAGTCTAAGAAAAGGCATATTTGTTCCTACCAAAACTATTTGTACTGATCGTTATTGAATACTTGTTAGAAATAAGGGGTATATTATTGAAAAAGGTTGAAGAACCGCACCTCATCTGAGCCATCTTCCCATCCAGAATACTGATTTCTTTTAACATTTTAACAGCATAAACAGTACAGTTTTTAACAGAGCCATATTCTCAGCTCATGCATCTTCATGAGGACATTTATTAACTTAAATCTGCAATTTGAAACGCTCCTTTTATTGGACTATTGTTCTGTGACATTGCCATATTGTCTTAAACTGGACTATTAAATGATAACATTTACTGAGAGTAGCCTGATTACGCTTCTAAGCATCATGAGGACGAAGTTTTCATCATAGGCAGACTGAGGTGTTCCTACCTGCAGGGCACGGTGCACTGGAGAAAGTCGACCATCTTCTGAGCATGCTGCTTGGTGCCGTAGTAAAAATCAATCCCGTCTGAGAGAGAACAGTAGCGCCGTCAAACCCTCCAGCATCAAATTCATCACAGGTATGCTTCGAGGCTTCACCCACAGTAGAATACATTCATTTGCCGACAACCCACACATATGAACATTGGAGAAAACACGGCAGTAGCCCTCTATAGAGTTTTAATGTTCTGGTGAGATTCCAGAGGATTTAATCCCCAGTTAACAGCCCAGGAGACAGACAGCTGCTGCTGAGCTGTCACTCGATGCACAGCGTGTGGGCCTGAGTCTGTGGATGTCTGTGCTTGTGGGTTATCATCTTTGAATAGGTGTTGCGCTAGCATTAAACTAATCTTGCATGGAATGCCTGTTCTGATGTCGGTAGATTGATTAGATGGACAGCTTAGAGGGAAAATATATGGTCTGACTGGCACCAGTGATAAACAGGCATACTTTGCTGTCAGGTACAGGGATGGTTAATGAACATATTATGTTCCGCTGAATAATAATCCGCATTAGTCACGCCGGTGAGGAGTAAGAGAAGTTTCCCGCTTTTCAGTCATTTGGATCCCTGAGTACATTAGCAGGAACAATCCTTTAAAGTGAAGTACATCATCATGTTTGGAAAAATGGAAGATATAAAATCCCGTTCCAATGACCTACCGTTGATTTCTTTGATGTTGAGCGAATTCTGGTGGAGTTTATGTTTGAGGATCAGCTGCTCCAGATAGTAGAAGGTCTTTTTATGAACAGTCTGTTAAAATAAGAAAAAATAAAACAGGCATTATTATGATGATATACAGATTCAAAAACCCATTCCTGAGTTTTTATTTATTCATTGGTTTCAAACTTTAACAACTTGATAACTGCCACATCCTGTCACCACATTTGAGCCGACTGAGCCAGCGTCATGTGAGGATGACATCTACCAAAACACTGTAGATGAAATGCATTAGAATAGGACACATCCTCCGATTCTTAAGCCGGGCAATATTGGAGATTGGCATCACCCACAATTTGATATTATGAAGACAGTTACATCAAAATATGATATTATTGAAATACAAAACATGTATTGCCTGTAATGCAAAGGTTGAAACTGGTTATCTCCTGTTTCATTTTTAGGTAAAATGAAACAGGAGATAACCAGTATTAGAAAGAAAGAGGCGAGCACAGAATTCTACCTTTTGCCTAACTTGAACAACAGCTTTCCAGAAGTCCTTGGCTTCCACACGGTGGCAGTCGTCGCACATCTGGTACTGTACGACATACTCGACCACAAACACCTGCTGCAAGATCGCGCCATTCATCACCTGGGGAGGCAAAGACAATAAAAATTACCTCATATCATAAAACTTTATGGCAAACTGACAAAACTTTGCTGGAGAAATAAAACAAACCTGATGTTTGTCACCACTGAGTTAATTATACTGACCATCCGCAAGCATAAACAAAACAGTCGGACCTGAGAGGCAGGGGGCTCAGGTTCTCACTAAAGGTCAAGGAGATGAGATGACAACCTCTGGTAAAACTCTCTTCTCTCAAATATACCTAACTTAATCGAGAGTAAACTCCAGTTTGAGTTAATCTCCAAACCTGTTACATAAATGATGATAGTAGTCAAACAGCTTCACTTTAAGTTACTTGATTTTTGTCTGTACCCTAACATATCTGTCAAATATGTTAAAAATCTTAAATTTATAAAAAAAACTATTATGTTTTTCTATTTATTTAATTAACCGATTGTGATCAATTTCTTTGGATTTTCTTTTGTTTGATTGCTGTGGTTTTTTCTGTCTGGTTGTATGTAAGGACTATGTATGGGCTTATACTGCTCTATATATGCTTGACAATAAAAATAATTTCAAAGATAATTGTTTTTTTCACTTGGTTTGAATGGCACTCCTACACACTTATTACATCTATTTTCCCTTTTTTTTTGTTTTCCTACCTCTTTCTGGATGGTCACTTTCATCTTAATCCTTTTGGAGTGTGGCTCTGTCCACAGGAAGCCAGCTTCAATGAGACGTACCTGTGAAGAGGGAGGCATTGAGGAATCCAAGAAGTAGTAGGAACGCAAATGCATAGTCACTGTCGCGACATGATTTATATCAGTGGTATGAACACCAATGGTCACAGACAATCAGTTAGAATCGGCCACCAACACTCTTCTAGAAATGTTTTATTGTGCCTGAGGGAAACTATGCTCTTGTCTTTTTGAGAAGTTTATCAAGTATCAGACTTACTTTGGTCATGGAGCTCTTGATTTTTTTCAGGCAAAGTGCCAGCAGTTCCCTGGACTCAAGAGCACACTGCATCCAGGTAGTTGGAGGCTGCAAGTACCTGCATTATAGAAGATGTACATTCAAGCATCTTTCCCAGCAGATTTTTCTCCAGTAACTTTATAGTACTGGAGAAAAGAGGAAACAATATTGTATCGTGTATATCACATTGGGAAAATAAAGAAACATTGATTGATTTGTCTTTGTAACGAACCTTTCACACTGTTTGCAGAAGTGCACTGTGACTTGCTTGGGAATTCCCTCCGAGATGTCCACCTGAGTACGAAGGCAAGCTACACACATGTTGGCTGGGTTTGGAGGAATGGGGACACCACAGGTACAACACAGGCTGAGGAGGAAGAGAAGAGTATTAGTTCATTCCAGGAGGTTGTTTTGCATTATGAATAATGTAGTACACATTAATGTTAATCATTTCCAAAGTATGCAGTCGTTTTTTAAAATCACGTTTTTCCCTCCTGTATAATCCACATTGTTTCTGCTTATATTAACAGGCTATGCAAGTAGTGCATGTCAGACTTTAAGAATTTAACACGATAACCACAACTAACATGTACATTCATTTAGCAAAACTAAATTAACATTCTGCTGAAGAGCAGCTAAATTAATAGGGTGTGTAGGAGCCAATTAATACTTAAAATGAAAATCCTTATGATCATAAGATACTTTAATTTAATGCTGAGGTCATAAAGAGGCAGACATTGAAGGTTTCATCATCACTAGTGCCAGATGTGAAGTTTATGCAGTGTCAGGACGCTAATGGCTGAGGCTGAAATTCTACAGGTTTGGTGTTTTTTGCAAAGTTATTTTTTGCATGATAAATCCATCTCTTTATTTTGGGTGCCATGGCAATTTGATCAACGTACAGGCAGTGAAGTAAATCAATTTGTGGTATTTGGCCAACACATATACATGGATACTTTTTTCTTAATTCCTCCACTGGAAAGCTTGGACATCAAAACTGTGAGCAACATGTTCCTAACTTGAACTAAAATAAACCAAGCTGTGTATGTTTTCTTGGCAATAGAAATATGGCTAAAAAAGAATGTAACAAGGAAGCAATACTAGGTTGTTTTGAAAACTCATGGTAATTGCTGTGTTACTGTCCAAGTGGCAAATTTTGCCAATTGAGGAAAAAAAACACTTAGTTTTATGCCAACAGCAACCCACGTAGTCATAAAAACTACCAAATTGATGTGGCCCTTGATCTACTAGATTTGGGGCACATTCTCTGCATTAGTGGTGCTTTAGATGATTTTGATTAACTCCACACTTCCTTACTTTAGTATTTTGCAACTAAATATCTTGAGTTGCTTTTAGCAGCATTACATACAAACGTTCAGACGTTTGAAGCAATTTGGGAGACTTTTGATGTGCTAGCGACACAACTGACCTCATGTTTATTTTGATGGATCACCCTATCTAATCATTTTGACTTACATATTCCCCTGAATGCTTGTGGCAGGTTCTTGAATGTACTCCATTATTGTCAAATTGACCGGCCAGTGAATCCTCGTGTAGCCCAATGACCTTATGAAGAGAGAAACAGAACACATGTAAACAGGGCTTCTTAAGTTTAAACACAGCTTTGACAGAAGAAGAATTGTTATGGAATAGCTAATATAATAAGAATAATAACTAATGATACGGTGATGGCCTGCATTATTTGCTGGAGCCATCACTGTGACAACTACAAGTCTAGCCATTTCGAACAGGTTATTAATAAAACAGTAACGTTCAATTGTTCACATGGGTACAATCAGAAATAGACACTCATCTCCAAAGACTAATAGATGATTGGAATTTAGTTTTAAGTTCGAGCTACTGCTGCGAGCTGATAATTATAGTGGATGCTTTACGAACAGTGAGGTTACGGGTTAGCATTTAAGGCTAATATGCTGGTTTAAATGAGTGATCTTGAGATATTTTCGTGACACTAAAATGTCAAACAACCGTTTTCAACAAATAAAGATAGAAAAGAGTATTGACAAAACTTACCGGAGTTGTTTTGAAGAGGCAAACTTCAACACTCAATGTAGTTACGCTTCCACGTTTTCCCCACCGAGGATCGAGGAGGCATGTTATGACGTCAGGCGACAGCGAAGGACCCAAGAGCTGTCTTTGATTGCCAGAAAGAAATTATTTAATAGCGTTCAAATTATAAGAAAGGGCATATATGTGACCAAAGCAAAAAATAGCAAATTCTTATAAAAGACTTTCAGATAATATATCATCTTGGACGGCACTGGTGCGAAACCAGAGGTGCTCTCTGGGCTGCGTGCTGTTGGATATAGCTAAACTAGTCTCAAAATAGCACATCAACTGCTTTTTAAAAACTTCTCATCATATCGTTACGAACATGTACAAAAAGTCCCGTTGCCAATCTTTCAAATAAACATCAATTCCCAAAAATAAGTAACGCAATAAATACGTTAGAATGAAAGATAAAAGATAAAATGAAAAATAAAAAGTGGCTGAGTTGTTTAAACAACTTATGAAGAGAGGTTTAAATCCAAATGAAAATTTTGTGTGTATGAGAGGCAGTTATAATTTGTATTGATTTCTGTTTTAATAAGTCACAAGCTACGTAAATAAACCATTTGAACTCATTAGAAAAAGTGAATAGTGCATCAAAATTCATGTCAATGTCAGTAAAACATCATACCAGATGTTTAACGGCCAATTTTGGGGGACGGTTTGGGTAAAATATTGATGTAATTTATGAAGTTACAATCAAAGAACAGATTGAATGTAATATATGATGAGATAAAATAAGATTAGATAAAATAAGATATGTAAGTGTTAGAGCAAGAAAGAGCAATATGTTATGCTATGAACAAAAATTAAGACCATAGTTAAAAAATAAGAGCAGATAAATATAAAAACAGCACAGTGTTGCAAATTATTTATAGTTGTTATACAAAAAGGCATTTTGCACAGAAGACAGTTGGCCTAAAAAAAAGGTAGTGCACAGGATGTGGGGATGTTGTACAAGGATATTGCACACAGTAGAGCGTTGCACAGTTGTTACCATATTGTAGAAGTATGCAGGTTTGAAGAAATATGTTGATGTGGATGAGGATATTGCAGGAGGGTATTGAACAAAGCAGTGTGTTGCACAGTTTTTACAATATTGTAGAAGTATTGCAGTTAGGAAGACGTACTGTATGTGGAATTATTGGGATGGTCTACTGGGAGCAACTTCTGATATAAGGACAAAAGAAAGCAGAAAGGAAGCATCTGCTGCTGTTTGTCAGCATTGTTCCTTCATACACTGCAGTGCAGATGGTCATCTAGTAGGATCTAACTAATTAGACTGTATTTTTCTTATCTTTATTTATTTAAATTTGTCCTTTATTTTTAAATATTGTAATATATCTCCCAGCCATATGCACCTAAAGTACTTGCCTCAATTTTTACTCAGTATATAAATTGCTAAACAGATTTTTGTAGGCGACACAACATAGATAAGGATGATAGATGTATGAAACACTGTAATTAACTTATTTGAACATTGTTTGATTTAACCTACATTTCAATATCTTAATGATACTTTCCACAATATTGCTGAATATCCCTTTTGTGAGGCATTGTGGGTGTGGAAGGATGTTCACTCCAATGTCAGCCAATGGGGTAGGCGTCCCCTTCATCCCAACTTTTAAATTACCCTTATTACCTTGTTCTGTGTTGAGTTGAGAACAAAAGCAAAATAGGGATATGGATAAATAAACAAAAAAATACATAAATAGATAACAAATAGCTTTCAAATAACAAATCGATAAATATAGAATTATATAAATATATAAATAAATATTTAACTATGCCATTTTGAACGAACTAACGAACGATTAAATTACATTTATTTTCTTTATCATCTTAATTTTTTGGCATCCAGTGTTATGAGAACTCTTTCAAAACATTCTTGATCGCACAGGAAATATTATGGCCTATTATCATGGCCATCCCCCTAATCCCCCCCCCCTTTAATTGTTGAGTATTAAGAGAAGAAAGGTTTTTCTCATTTCTGTTTTTCATCAACTTTGTTTATATAGTTGCATGTGAATAAAGTAAGAAAGGCAAATACCTTTTTGAAATATGTTTTTCCACAAAATCTATAAAAAATGAATCAATAAAATGTATGAAATAAAAATAGAATGGATAATAAAGGAAGAAATAAAATCAGATGATTGAAAAATCATAGTAAATATAAATAAACAAATAAATACGAAATCAAATGTAGCCTGCACGTATATGAAATGAAATGCCAATATAATAAAATAAATTATTGTAAATAATAAATTGATAATAAAAATCAGAAAGCCATTTCAAAAATTCAATTTCAAAACAAAATGAAATCAACATAAGGACATGTTATACATAACATTTAAATAACATTACCAAACAAATTAGGTAAGAAAAAAGAAATCCCCCGTGAGTCTGTGCTCAATTTAATAGCAGAGATTACGAGCTGCACGTGAAGGCAGCATCTCCGCTCAGCAGAGAGTCGCAGCCTGTAGGCAGCTGGGAATGTGACGCTCTCATCACACACAGACCGCTATTTTCGGCCACTAGGAACAGCAGCTAGTCTGGCCAGGAGGAGGCACAGCACAGAGCTCTGCTCTAGCCAACACTCTGGCTTCATTTGAAGTCCAAACTGGACACCTGCGTTTCCTGTCCGGGGTGTCAGTGCGTTCAGACGATAACGGACAGCCGTTGGTGGCTCACTGCGGGGCTGCTCGTTAGATCCAGAAGGAGAGCTGTGTTTATCAGACTCCGATCTTTACTCCTGCGATAAGACCTCCTCCCTGGTGAGTCTTGACAAAAATGCAATAAAAGGGCACCCTTTTAGTCCTAATCTCTCCCTGACCCCGTGACCCGATGTGAAAGGCTCGTTTAAATGTTCCTGTCTCACCGCTACCACGCCAGTCAAGAAGCCCAAGACGATGGACTGAAATCTGCAGCGGGCGCAAGCGACTCACAACCTGCCGTGATTCCCTGCATGTAGACAAATAAATGATAGAGGATACGATGACTCTGCTGTCTCTAATGGGTCGGATCATGCGTTATTTTCTGCTCAGACCGGAAACCTTGTTCCTGTTGTGCATCAGTCTGGCTCTGTGGAGTTACTTCTTCCACACGGACGAAGTTAAGACAATTGTCAAGTCCAGCCGCGATGCGGTCAAGATGGTCAAGGGGAAAGTGGCGGAGATGATGCAGAACGAGAGGTTCGGCGGGCTGGACGTCCTGGATGCAGAGTTCTCCAAGACCTGGGAGTTCAAGAGCAACAATGTAGCCGTGTACTCCATCCAGGGCCGGAGAGACCACATGGAGGACAGGTTCGAGGTGCTCACGGACATCGTCAACAAGAGTCACCCGTCTATATTTGGGGTCTTTGATGGCCATGGAGGAGAGGTGAGTGGGCTGCATCTCTTTCTCTCCTTCCGTGTGTGAGCCCAGCACCAACACGTGTGTGGGTATCCAGGGACCCCCAATCTTAGCTGGAGGACCCCCCTTATTGGTGTCTTGTTATGTTGCTGTAAGTTTCCAAGGTCTGTCCATTATGTCTAGTCTGTTTAAAAAAAGGCTATCAAAAGAACTCCCAAATAGTATTAAAATGTGAAAAAAAACAGGAATATTTTTCCAATATCACACTCGGAAAATTGTATGTAATGTCTTTTTTTTTTTATAGGAAAGCAAAATTTCATGGGTGTCTCTTTCATTACTCACAGACAAAGTCAACCCAATTTGATATTAAGGTGAAGCCAAAGGCATTTTCTCCCTCCTCACAAATTGATCTCAGGGGAAACAACCATATGTAATCTCATTTATGCCTTTACCTGCAAAACGAGAGCTCTCGAAATGATCTCAAATAAGTGAAACTCAAAAAGACAAAATGATGAGCCCTAATCTAATACCGCTGCTTCTCATATTAATCTCTATTCAGTATCCACTTCTTTCTCGAACGTCTCCTGTTGTCTCCTCTTTTATCTTAAGGCGTATTCGGGACTGAAGTGATTTCAAAGAGATATACTATTGAGATTTTAATACAGTCTTAAAATGTAAGCAAAGACTGTGGCGAGCTAAAAAATATTTTTCCTCTGGGGAAAGTGTCATTTGAATGTTATCCGATACCCAATTTTTGGGTAATTAACTTAACCCTTTATTGCCCTGCTCAACTATTTGGTTGAGCTAATTTTGAGTTACTATTTCAAAAGTGTGCTTCTTACGGAAACCTGTTTATAATTTGACCTTGTGGCAGCATGTATGTACGGAAGAGTAAGGGGCCAAGGATGGAGCCCTGGGGGACACCACAGATCGAAGGGGCCACTGAAGTGGAATCATAAACCGTGGCTATTGAGAAAATCTTATTCGATAAGCAAATTTCTTTGGCATATTAAAGCATGTCAGGACTTCCCAAACAGAATTATGAAACTTGATATAAATCGTACATATTCACACTATTCTAAAAACATGCTTTGTCAAAAGATTGAAGTAATCTAATTAAACTTGACCATTTGGCATGAAATACAAAATATATCATGAAATAATCTTATAAATACGATTTTTTTTTTTTACAGTTTAAAAACATGCTTGACTAATCAATTTGTCAATTTATGGGAAATTTGGGATATCAAATTAAGGAAATCCATCCAAAAATAAAATATGCAAAGAAATAATACTTCCATCGTTTTTTTCTTAGTGAGGACATTAATGGATAAATCATTTATATCATGGCGGTTACGGCTTCACAGCCAGTTTTTGTACCCAGTGTTTGTGTCTATTGATAGATATATCTGACGTATTTGTTTTATTACATGATAATTGATTTAGATAAGATTAGTGTCAAAAGTTATGATGATGTTTTGGATTGGACCATTTCCGGGCAGACAAAGAGCTTCTGGGCTCAAATTACCCCCATGACAATGTCGATTTTTGCACCGCTGGAGACAGGATCCTGGATTTGATGTGTGGTAATTTTATCAGACACAAATTTAAACAGGAATATGTTACATACAATTTCTCAAAATGAAATCATGCAGGGTTTCTGAATGATGCAAAGATCTCATTCGTACATCAAGGAGCCGCTTTTAAGGCCCTTTATTTTGTCAGTTCATTTTATGCATTATTGGTGCATATTGTCACACAAGTTTTCAATTGAATTAAGACAAAGAAGGTGAAACACGGGAATAGAGAGAAAATATATCCCTGGAGGAAAGTGGTTGGCCTTTTTTCATTGAATATTTGTGGATAACTGCAGCAGGGAATCTTCCTGTGCAAAAGAGCCTTTTATACAGCCCCCCACACATATTCCCCCCCGCACTCACCAGTTATCTTCCAAATAGCAAGGTAACAGCAACTTATTTATTTACAGCTTGCTGCAAATAGCCATCACTCACGTATAAACATTTTTAAGATGCAGGCAGCATAGGCCCATTGGTTTCACATGATTATAGCAGGAAGGAGGAGGATGAACTGCAGTTGGTGGGCCCTTGAGGCAGCTATGGTGATGGCGCAGCTGTATTGGGCCATAAAATCAGTGATTTGCTGGTCACGTCCGTCCCTCATTGATGCTCAGCAGCAAAGGAATCTAATCTCCGTCTTCTCCTTTGGCGCTAAATAATATTTCAGTTCGGTACGAGACCATGAGCTTGGCAATGCAACCAGGCCAGTGGGTGAAAAGCTTTACAAAGAAACTCACCAGAAGAAGAAAAAAGTAGTTAATTATTGGAATAAAGATTGTTTGAGAATAGGTCACGAGAACATTTCGAACACTGATTTTTAATGGAGTCATGCTTGAACATTGGCATTGTTTCACAGCTCTGACCATACTTTCGCCTGACATATCTTATCGAACAGAGCCGCACACGGAGAAACAGAACACATCAAATTTAAGAGGCAGGGGATCCCACCCTTTAGCTTGTATGTTAATCATTCCACCTTTTTTGATTAGCTGGTTCTGGTTGCAGAGATGCCTGCTGTTTTGCCTGATACTCTGCCTTTGACTGCTGTGGTCTTATTGAGGCTGAATGATAACCAGGCTAAAAATAGGCAGCCAAATATGTCGAGGATAGCTGTTCTTTTAGAGAACATTAAATTTAAGGCCACGGTGCTGACTGCTGCAGCTTTTAGCCTTAAGTGGTCATCAGATTGTTTTTCCACCCGGCCTTCCCCGATGCTTCTCCCCTCAGTGGAGGACTTTTTGATCCATCATGTGATCCCACACATCACACATGTATGATTAAGATTAGGTTAGACAATCAGTGAACAGGAGATACATCTATGCAGAAAAAAGAGAAGAGAGAGGGTAAGAGCAAGAGGAGGAAGGTTCAGATTTTCCTATGTAAGCAAGTGGCTGTTTTATAACTGCATGTCTGTGGGCATCAACAAGTTGGTCTGTTGTATTCCCAAACCATCTTTTGGAGTGTGCAAAATGGGTACCCGACAGTAGCCTTCAGACACAACTTCTCCCGTTTAGAGAATCTATATTTTCCTTTCATCCAGATGGCATTGAATAAAGCAAAGGGATTCTGTGTCGTAGCCCAAGGTTATAGAAGGAATACTGGCTGCCTCAGCTGGCTAGTTAGTGAGGTGCCAGGCACAAATATCAGTGACATAGACGTTCACAATATGAAACATACAACAGCAAGCTCTCAGGGTGTGCGGTGGCAGCGTCTTCAACCATATATGATGGCGAGGACTAGCAGAGACAACACAATGTTGTTTGGCATTCATTTAGCCCCCATTTTTGGGCATCCCAAGGTAGTCATATTAAATACTGGTTCTTTCAGTAAACCCCTTGACTGCTGGAAAGATGCTCTTATCATAAAACTCTATGCTGTAGAAAAGCGGTCCCCAGCCACTGGGCCACAGGTTGGTGCTGGGCCGCAATTCAGAAAATAAAATGAAGCTTGAATAATACATAATCTTGAGTAAGTAAGTAACTTACGTTGAACATTTCACTGTCTGTGCTACATAGTTCTCTCGCTCCGTCACACCCCACACACAGAAACACATCCACAGGTTCATCAGCCGTGGTCACCCGCAGACCTAAACACTACACATGTTGAAACAAGCTAAAAAAATAAAAAAAAACTTACCTCAATTCGAAGTATGAAAACTATCATTATCTGCTTTTACTTTGTAGCACTTTGAGATTTGATCCAAATGTAAAGTGCATTATAAATTAAATCTATTATTATTATTATTAACTAAAATATGGTACCATTGCGAAAAATGACTTTCGTGTTCCAAGCTTCCAGTTTGTCTTCTTCCTTGGAAGAAGACAAACTGTCTAATGAGGCCATGGTGCCGTTAAAGCTGTGTCAACACCTGGAGTCCAAGCCCCCTGCACAGACGCATATTTGACATGTTCCAAACATTAGCTGGGATTATGGGAGTGACTCAGACCTGACAGCCTTATCCCAGCTGGTGCGGGGTCAACTGGCTTCTGCTCTCAACAGAATATGAGTGTTACTTCAAGGTCACCCAATCTGTGCAAAGGAGTGGAAATGGTCATTTTGTGGGAAGTAGATCAACTCCTCATACAAGTTGGTTGAATTGACCAAAGTCAAAGCTGCATGTTCGGAGATTCCCACAGAAGCACTCAGAACTCAAGAGGAGAGAAAACGTTAGACCGCATTAGCTTCCTGTCACATCTAGGATTGACTTCAAGGTCCTCCTCCTTATACGAAGCTCTTAATGGGTTAGGACCAAGCTATACTGTTTACTCACTTGTTCACTATATGCCCTCAAGAACTCTGCCTCATCTGCCACTGGTTTATTGGAGGTTCCCAGAAACCATGAAAAGAGAATTTGCAGCTGTTGTCAGTTATGGCCCAAAAACTACGGAACACCGTTTTCCATATATATATGAAGTCACATACATGAATGTTTTTGAAAGGGAGCTAAAAATGCATCACTTCATAATATCTCATGTGCACCTTGCTTTGCAGTTCTTAATTTTTATTTACTTAACTTAAATGTAATGATTGTGTCATATCTTATTTTAATCTTAAATTTATGCATTTTCTATACATCCCTACGTTTACTTTTATTATCAAACTATTTTTATTTTCACATCCTGTTTTTATGTGCTACCTGTTTTTTTCATAGCAATTCATGCATGAAATTTATTTTAAATCACTTTCAGCAGCATTTCTTGTCTGAAAGAGCCGTACAAATGTTTTTGATATATTTTTTGATTTTCTTTTATTTTTTGATTACTATTATTAATCTTGGTTAAGAGTTTCCCCATTTTACAGTTTTGTCCGACTTTTTGACATTGTTTTTTTTTCTATTCAAGAAATAATATTATGATGATATGTTCACAAACCTTCACTGCAAAGCTAAATGGTTCTCTCAAACATGTTTTTGGAAACATTTTAGGCCGGAAATAAACAACGCAGTAACAGAATCTTGGCTCATATGTGATCAGAACTGCCTTGTTCCCAGCTGGCGGACAAAAATGCAGAAGTCCAATCTGCACTTTGAACAACAGCCCTGAGGCTGAGGCCTCTTTCCCACAAATCAGCTGGGGCTTGAGGTAATGACACAACGGAGAGAAGTTAAGTATTGCTCATTTGAATATCCTACTCACACTGGGATTTTGCAAGGCGGGGCAAAAATCTGCACTTTCCCTCTAAACAGGGATTGATTTTGGTTGACAAGTTGGAATAAACTGCATGAAAGTGATAACCTGGGGCTCTCCATCCATATAATGGCAACATCAGCCATTTGTTCCTTACTAGCAGGAAAGTCAGGTGTTCTCCATTCCTGCCTTCCTCACTGTCAGGTTGTGGCTTCAGGCGCTGCAAAATTGCCTTAACCGTGAAGAACAAAATAGACATTGAGTACAAGGCTGTTTAACTTTTGAGTGGGAGCCTTTTTTTTGCTGTTTGCAATCCTTTCAGCCTTTGTTCTGTGGATTTTTTTTCTGTCATGGCTCTCTTTTATGATGTTTTGTTTGAGTGGGATGTGAAAGTGAAGCTGTATGGTCTCTTCACTGTGAAGGAGGTGATGGGAGAACACTCAGCAAAGAAGTGGAAAAAATACAAAAACCCACAGTGACAATGACCAGTTGTAACTGGATTCTCTGCCTTTTTTCTGCTCTTGTCTTGCTTAGTTCAACTTTGCTTTATGTTCATGCTGAATTTCAAATTTCATTTTTCATTTCCAGAATTCCAAAGTAGATGAGAGCGATTGAAGTAGTGGTGAGGCATTACATTCTTTGCCACTTCAGAGTGAAGGACATTTTAAAGTAGAATATTTATAGAAAGAGGGATGGGTAATGCAGTTTTGATACTTGGCAATTTGAATTCCCCCTGAGTTTGCTCTCTCTAGATGAAAGAAAGAGCCAGCATGTGACTAATTGCACTGTCGGCATTACAGGATTAGACAGAGAGAGAGACAGAGTGAACCAAAAGAGGCAGTGTGTGAAGACCAAGGAAAGCAATGTGTGTGTGTAAGTGCATGCTTATTTATGTCTGTTTTAACCTTGTAACACAAACACAAGGTTCAGTTCTTCATGGACACTGAGGAGTCGCAGAGATGAGAGGGGCAGTTTGGTCATATCTGCTCCTCAGGGAGAAATAACTTCACTGTGAGAGACTGGAATGCCAAAGGCCTATCGTGGCGAGACACCTGCGTCACACAATTTCACCTCGCGTCTCGTCAATCGGTGCCCCAAGTAAGTTTATAAAACAGATGAAGAGGAGCTCACTCTGAAATAAATGGCACCAGCTAAATCATTCAAATGGAGAATTTTAGTTACTTAAGCATTTCTAAACAATATTTTCATATTAAGAAGGTCCCAAATATACTAGTTTTAAGTTTGGTTTAAATAAAAAATGAGTTTTCATCGCTTGTAATCTGCACACCCTACATACATCTCATTTTTGTCCAAGTTTAAGGCCTACAACAATCCTTCAATGTCTAGATTCACGACTTCTTCTTTTAGCCAAGCTAGACCCTCTAAGCCCATCGGCAGATTTTATTTTCACTCAATTGCACCAATTTGATTCTAAATAAGGTTAATTGGCCTCTTTTTACCATGGTTACTTCAACTACCTATCAGTGAGAACATCTGCCTTTATTGTAGGCTTTATCAAATAATAATATGTCAAAACCACTTATAAATATGGAGGGGCTGATGGCCACCACGATTGAGACGTGAAGATTGTTTCACAGGAGAGGAACTGAAGATTCTGGCTGCAATACCATGGGGACTATAAGTAATCCTGCTTCCTGTGAGCAAAGTGTTCTAGTTAAGTAGTGGGATAATGTGTGCTGTTCTAGATGTGTGGGTGCCCGACCAATAAGGGAAGTTGTTTGTGAGGAAAATAATTTCTGAATGTTACAGTAAACCTGTACAGTGAAGCCGATATACAGTATTGTGGATCAGCTTGAGAGTTCTTAGAGTCTTATTGGGGCAATTTGGTAACAGGGAATTGTAATAATCCAGCCTGGAAAAATAACTATATCATGCCTTAAATTTTCATTATCTTTTTAATGTATCTAATTTTTGCAGTACTGCACAGGTGAAAGAATGGGCTCATTGAATTGAGTTTTATGTGGCAGTTAATGATCATAACGTAATATAAGAATCCCTCCAGATATCTCAAAGTGGCCCTGGAGGTGTAGGCGATATCCCAATCTGGCCTTACTATGTCTCCAAGACAAAGTAAGAGAGGCCAGATTATGTGCACATGCAATAAAGGGCATATATAAGGTAAACGTAATCGGGCCAAGCACAGAACCTTTTGGAATTCAGTGACCTACTTTGGTATGTATAGAGGATTCTTTGTTAACATGTACAATATGACTTAAACCAGCTTAATGCAATTTCTTTATTGCCACATACATTTTCCAGACTTTCTACTATGATGTTTTACCAACGGTATCAAATACAGCACTAAGATCTAGAAAGAGAAGTTCCTTGTCTGATGAACTTCGGTCTTTCATAACTAAACCCATACCTTCTCTGTGCACTTGATGCACTTGAAAACCAGAATGGAAATCCACTTATGGACAAGTTTGCCATACAAACTTAATACGTCAGCTCATATTATGAACTGACATATTAATGTGACATATGTCAGGTCAGTGCTTGTTCCGCTTCCACAGGAGTAATTGCCAGTTTAGGGCAATTTGTCCCTTGGTGGAAGTTGTTTAATTGGCTATCTCGTTCTCTCTTGAAATGTACAACATGATTGTGCCGATTTTTTCTTCCATATAATGCAGTAAATAGAATGTCAACTCACTCTAATGCTTAGGCTTAAAGATTTGTAAACACCCAGTAGAAGTGTCCTTAAGCTGGACTGAATTCCTGGCAACTTTTGCCTCTGCACTTTAATTCAGGTCAAAGAGCATGAATTACTCATAACTTTGTTTATCTCTCTGAACCCTTTTATGACACTTGTGGCAAAAGCTGACGCTCAACATTTCAGAGCTTCTTTCTTGTCCAGTGAAGCAGAAAGTGGAGAGCACACATGCAAAGTCATGTTCTGAAAATACTGGCTCTGCAGAGTGAGAAGAGACAGGAGTGTTGAGGGTTTCTGCTGAAAAGTCTTTCTGACCTTTGGGTAATTTGTCCCTCGTGGTCAGGTTTGTTGTCCTTGCAGCAAGAGGACTGTCTGACTCTGGGTGGAGGGAGGGAGGGAGTGAGGAAACACAGCAGCTAAATGGACGAATGGAGCCGTAACCTGTATGGCAAGCTAAATGCTATGGCTTGGATTAAACATCTACAATCAATTATTTCCCACTGTCATCTTTTACCATAACATAAATGTGAGGCTCATTCATAAGTTTACTCTTCAGTGTCTTGGCATGCGACAACACTTGACCTAAAAGGATGTTTTCATTTGTTTGTGTCTATGTGACAGGATGTGTGAACGCATGTAGCCCCTAATACGAGTGCCTGCTTTCGATCTGGGTTGCTGTCCTTCCCTGATGGCAGTAACTCCTGCTAAACGCCCCTTGACTAAATATAAAAGCACCTCTAAGCAGACGGAAGCAACAAGGTCATTGTTCATTCACACACACATACATCACATATAATTGTGTATTTTGTTGGGGTGTGGTTTTGCAGTTTGGTAATGAAGCTGTTGTCTTGGGTTGCTAAAATCCCCTCCCTTGACGTTTTCTCCTTTCGCCCACATCTCCCCCCTCTCTGCGTATCCTCCTCTCTCCCAGGGGATTGGCATAGAATGAATGGGCTACAAAAGCTCCATCTCCACTAAACCTGCTGCTCCCCATATTGTAGCATCCACCCTGAACCCGCTGGGTCCACGTCTCCACCCTGTGCTCGGTGGCCACTGTGGCCTCACTCATTTGCCTTTTGTGCTCCTCTGACGTACCCAACATACTCCACCATGTGATTTGTTGTCTATTTTAAATGCCAAGCATGCCGTTTGTGTTGGTAGTGTAGGATCAGAATCAGATTTTCTGTAGAGCTACAAGTTCTGGCTCTGAATGCATAATACTCACCCACAGTGGTACTGAAAACGATGCTATCAGATTATATAGTCTGATTTGTGGTTTTTCTGTGCATCTGATCAGCAGTGTTTACGTCTTATCACATGGCTACATTTGATCGGGCTTCCTTGTTTCTAAGGGGGGCTTCATTCCCATAGATGGCAGTTACATGAAACGCTGGAATCAAAGACTGCATATTTCAGCTTGATTTTCTATCTTCTAGTATTTCAATCCAGTTAGGGGTCTCAAGCCAGCATAGCATCCTATTTGTTTGTTTGCCTATGTGTTATCCAGGAAATGAGCGATTCATTTGGAGTTTGCCTGCTTGCAGTCTTGGCAGTGAAGTACAGTGGCAGAAAAATGTTGGCTTAGAGAGGGTGGCAAGTCGCAGCTGTCCAGAGTTGGTGACACTGGTTTGATTGTGCGCAAATAGACCAGGTGTCGGGATTTTTGCAACGCTGACGGTGGTCGCTCTTCCTCTCCTCTTTCTCTCCAGATGGGCCTGTGGATAAGGCAGGTGCGTCCTGTTAAATAGAAACAGATCTCCTGCTCGTGTTTGTCTACCAGTGTCTTTTATTTGAAAATTCTAAAAATCTCTCAGATGTCCTGCCGCATACATGTGCTGCACAGTATTCCAGGCACCGATTTGTCCAGACAAGGAAAATGTAGCTGAAATGAATGCCGGAAATTTCCACATGGTTTCAATTCAACTGTCAGAGCCACTCTGCGGTTAGCCAACTCTGATGCAGGTTGTCTCCACACCGTAATGAAGGCTCGCAGGATAAGCAAGAGGATCTGTATACACAAGATGTCATTAATTTGTGCTTGTGATTAAATTTGGGAGAAAGAGCATTGATTTTGTGTTTGTGTGTGTGTGTGTGTTTGTGTGTATTTCCTGCAAATGTTCTCAGGCAGGGCCCTGGTATGTGTGATTGTTTGTACACCAGTTCCTTACTGGATCATTGCCATATACTGCTTATTATATTTCTTTGTGATTCATTCCCTTTACATTTAATGTCTCTCCTATTTTGGCCTTTGGGTCCCCCCTTTTTTTAATCAAGGCATTCATTGAGAAGCGCGGCACAAGTGGAAATCTATACTAGGGAGACACTAGTAAGTACAGACACCACCTATCCACTTACTAGACACCACCCATCCAGTCACTATACACCACCTATCTAGTCACAACGCATCAAATATCAAGTTCATAATAAACACTCCACTCAGGTGCGGTGATAGACATTTGAACACCACACATAGTTCATCAGACAGACGGTATACATCTGACTTAGGGTGTTAGTAAATGGAGTCTCGTGACAAGTAGGGCATATAATTGAATGGGGGTGGTGCAGAAGAAGCTTAATGTAATGTGAGCTAACTCTAATAGCTCAATGCTCTCAGGGTCCCCGCTCTCTTCCCGAGAGATTCTCTAGAAGAAGTAAAGGGAGTAGAAGAGACGGCGTGGCGGAAAAGATTGACTCTAAACCGTTTCACTAAACAGTGACAATTTTTCCGCCATCCATCTCCTCTCCACTCTAATATATATTTCACCAATTAATTATTTGCCCCGTCTGTTGGACATTTATATATATATATATTTCTGATTGTTCCCTCCTTTTCATCAGCATCTATACTTTCAGAACCTGCCTTTAAATGCCATAGTCAGCTGTAACTCAGTACCCCAATAGGAATATTGGCGGTTCAGTCCCAGACCCTCGAAACTACATTTCTTAGGGTCGTTGAACAAGATCCTGAACCACAATTTCCCCCCTGGACAGTTCATAGAGGTCTATAATGCAGACAATTAATTTAAAATTTCCTCTACTGTATAGAAAAAAAGTAATAATACGGAGTGAACACTATTATTATTTTCTAAAGAAGTCTGTGCCCCCCCCGCCCTTCTTTAGTTGATTTTAGGAGTTTGGTCATCAGCAGAGGTGGTAGCCATTCTCATGACTTCTAGTGGGAGGCTTTATTGAGGCTTGATAGGGTAATAAAATGATCGCACGGATGAAAGGTCCCCTCAGTTGGGGACCTTTGCCATGGGAGAAGAGGACAAAGGAGGAGTGACATCAAAAATGGAACACTGTTACACATCAGTAAGCCAAAATAGTGGAGGAAGGGGCTTCTACCTGATTTAAGGGGGTGAAGATCAGGCAGGGGAAAAATATATTTCCAGATGCTGAGTGGCGTTGTCTTGCCCTTAACTCAGTGGCAGATGGGGCCAAAATTAAAGATGGTATCCACATCGAGCTGCGAACAGGACTCATACTTTACATTCATACATTTTTGATCTGAGGTATTATGACAATTTTATTCTTATTTTGTTTACTCATTTTATAGAATTCTGAACACAGAATTGAAAATACTCAAATTACAGATTAAATTCTAAATAAATTAGCATGACAAATTTTTGTGTCTCCCTCTTTATCTGCATAGTTTCACGGATTTGCAATGAAAAGTTTTTATTCACAGGCATCAATAACAGCCAAAAATCTATATTTTGCGAGTTAAAAATTACATCTTAAATCAATAGGTTTTTAAACAACAACAAACATGGACTTTAAATGTCCCTTGGTAAATGGCTGGACTAATTCAGCCATTTCAGTCTTCTGTCACAATAAAACCGTAAAAGTAGAAAACAGTCAGGTGCATGAACAGCCCAACGGTGTATTTTACGTTAAAGGTGACCAACTTCCTGTGTTTTCTTGTTTTGATGCAACAGCACCGACACACGTTGAAGGGCTGGAGGACGTGAACACACCTCGCCAATTAATGAAAACTTGAATTCTATTTACTAATACCCGCGAGCGACGTACTAATACGTTAATCTTTTATCGTTTTTTAAAACAATTGATAAACCATATCTCCTCCTAGCATCCGTAGCATCTCCTCCAAGGATTAGCCTCATGTTTATCAGAGTGACTGAATGAACGCTGATATGAATGAAGGCCAGCACGAAGCTGGCGCTATTGATTTAAGTGCTGGCTATCGCAGTGCATTATGGGATTTGTAGTATCTGTTGTGATTGTGCTGTATACCAGCGGGCCAGATATAATAAAAATTCAATATTGTCTCGCGGGCCCGATATAATTGTTAACCGGGGCGGATGTGGCCCGCGGGCATTGAGTTTGACACTTTTGCCTTAGGCTCCCATAGATGCTGCTCATGTCAAAAAGCACCAAGTTACTGCAGTAGCAGATGAACAACAGGATGTGAGTTAGATTTTGTATTAAGTGCTAATTGAATTTTCTTTGGCTTAAACTGACGGCCAATGCAAATGCGAGTTGTCACTCCTGTGAGAAATAGCAATGCATAGTTTTCCACCACATTCTTCTGTGTCTCTCTTTCTCTCACCCATTCTCTGTCTCTGTTGACCTTTCCTTACAGTAACAGTCTGTTTGCTCTCCTACTCTTCACCTCCTGCCTCCTTCAGCTACTCCTCCCCTCTTTTTCTGCCTTACCCAGTTGCCTCTGATCTCCTTTGTTCTCAGAATTCAAAATCTAGTCATTCACACTGTTTCATGGTCTTGTCAAGGGAGGGCAATCGGAGTGATTCTGTGAATGTGAACAGTACAAGTAAGAGACTGATGTCCCTCTTATTTTGAAATGTATTCCTTTACCATATCATACGTATTCAGCTACTTGTCAGAGGTGTCTTCATGTGGCCATACTGCCTTATATAGTGTAATTTCTGTTTTCCTCATCCTCCTTCTATGTGTGTTCCCTGACCTCTTACTCCTTTACCTTATTTATCTCTCCCCACCTCACTACATCCATACACCCTTTTCTACAGTCGTCTCCCTCTGGCCTCGACCCTACCCACAGAGTCACCTTATCTCTCTGCAGTCTGTCTGATTTATTTATCACTGCACTGAAATATTAAAGAGTCTACTCCTTCCTTTCCTGAGGGGGAGTCCACAACTTTTACTCATAGCACACACATGCAAGCATGCACATACACACATAAACCTAAATCGTAAAATCTTCTCATGATGCCACCCACCAGCCTGTGTACAAGCGATTTAGTCTCTTGGTGTTTTAGAGTCTTCAAATTACTGACAGAACACAAACTGTCCTCCATTTGTACCCTGAAGATTCATGTAGACTGTAAGAATTACTGTTGATGTATCTGAGTGACTGTGTGTTTTCTGTACACACACAGAATCAAAAATGTCAGTTCAATCAGGAGAAAAAGAGTCATGTTTATTACAAAACATGATATGTGAAAATTAGTCTGTCAGAAAGTCTTTGGCAGTCTAAAGAGATTGTGATTGAAGGGTATGTGCCCTGAGCAGCAGCACATTATATCCTCCCCTGTAGCGGCCGGATACTGGTGGTGGTGGCTGATGACTCTGCTGAGGCTGATGAATGATGAGGGTGATGGATCTGTTGGGACTCGGTGGAAATAAAGAGGTGGAAGGTGTGTGAAAGTTTGAGCAGCTTCTGATGATAGGTTAAGCATAGGGTGTGTCATCAGGATTGGATAGATGAGGCTGGCTGAATGAGCACAGCACCATCGATTGACTGCCCAGGTGTTGAAGCAGGTAAGTAAGAAGGAGCGAGGGTGAAAGGTGAGAAGAATAAAGTGGTATGAGCAGTAGCTGTGGGCGAGTGGATATTGTCTCTGTCTGAACTTCTGATTGATCTCCATTTAATATCAGTTGGCCTTGCAATTTAAGGACTGATGTCATTTTATGCTGTCAAATGAACTAAAAGAATTAAAAAATTATTAAAAAAAAATTAAAAAAAAGGAGACCCAAAACAAATTTAAATGCATTCATTCAGCAGAGGCTGAGATGTCCTTCTATTCTTAGCAGGCAGAGCCCTGAGTCTTAGGCTGGAAATAGTGAGCAGGCTAAGGTTGAGTGGATCTGCTCCATGATGGTGCTGCACCTGCTGTGGAAACTAGGCTGCAATGACGCCGGCATCACTGCCCTGCCAGGCAGGCGTGACAACAGATGCATAAACTGTCAAGAGCTAGCGCAATAAAACAAATTTAAAAGCATTTTTAATCCCTACTTTTTCTTACACAGCATAGTTATTCAACATATACATAGATGTTGATTGATTTCTTTAGCTGGACCTCACTAAAAGTAGCTGCACGCAAGTAAAGCGTATATGAGGCTGGCATGCCCGAACACTCATGGTGTAGTTTTGAGATGTAATGGGCAACATTCAGGATTGTTTTGGAAAGTGGTTTAGCCTTTGGCAACACATCCTGTCCGTATTTTGTTTTTTGGGAACTTGGCTGCTCCGAAGTCATCATGGAGCAGTGTCTGTCATCAACACCAGCTCATCAGTTCATTATCCTGTTTACCACTTAGATTAATTTGACCCGAGGGAACAAGTGGAGTTTAAGGCTTAAATGGATGAAAATGAACATCAGCTGGGTCACAGAGCCTCTGGGAAATTTTCATCAGTTTCTTCTGCATGGTAAATGATTTAAGTCGGCTGTCTTTTGCTTTCTTTTGTTTCTGTTTTTTTAGACAAAGAGATGAAGAAAACTATGTTTTATTTCTCTTTGAGACACTATTTACTACTTACTTTACTTACTTTACATCCACATTACTTTATTTACCCCCCCCTCTCTTTTAATGCTTTATTGAGAAATTGAACAATAACATCAGGCCAATTAGGCAAGTCAACAATGTCCAATATGAATTTTTTTAAAGAATACAAAAATAAAGACAATTAAATAAAAAATAAATGAAAATACAACTGAAACAAAACAAATGAGAGAAGCTATAAAGTAATACCAAAAAAATGTCAATGTCAATTGTTCCTGAAATGTATTTATTCATTTAGGGCTATCAATTAAAATATATTAAGTTTTGCTTATCTCAGCAGTTCTATTGCAGACTTTACATTGGAAGGTTTAATGATGCAGTATCTACCTTTGACATGCAGAAATCAGCCACTTCTCTTTGCTCTTTTTAAATCCCCAGGTCCTATTGTATTGGAAAACTTCATTATCTATTATGCACTTAACAATCAACTTCAAACCCATGAATTGAATCAATATTGGGATTGATGGAGGTATACTTCCCCTTAAAACCACTTAATGTCTTCACCAATTCAATTTAATGACAAATTAATTCCTCCCTCTCGGTGGCTCCTATGATCTGTGGTGTCCCTTACTCTTTAGCATATACATGCTGCCAATAGGTCATATTAGGAATAAGTTCAGTCAAGTGGCTCATATTTTCCAATAAGAAATAGGGAATCAATATGTGCTCAACCAAACAGTTGAGCGGGACAATAAAGGGTTAAATTAACACATCAACACGTACACGCACTCACACACACACACACAACTACACAAACAAAAAAGGTCTTTGCCCGGAAGCTTCTTGTGATGCGTATTGATATTAGGAAAGTCTGTATGTTTATCAGCTGTGCCGTTTGGTTTTGCTCCATGTCACAAACACGAACAGGTATTGATTGATTGCTGTCACTTTCTTCTTCTTTGATGGATGGAAACACAAAGTGGGGTAGATGACAAGAGGCCATTAACGTGAGTCATGAAGCATAGTCACATTTTCAGCAATGTGTACCACTAAATCTTAAACCAGACGTAGGTTAGGGCAGGGGTTGAATGCCTTCACCCACACAGTCCTTGGTAAAACACACAGTGTTTGGGGCTTTCTTCTGAAGCAATGTTTTTATTTCAGAAGCGCTAATCAGACTCTGAGGCGAGGCAGGAAGTTTTTAATTAACGTGATAAATACAACATCTATCTCCAGAGTGACAGGGGAAAGGGAAAAAAAGAGAGTGGTTAAGAAATATGAGAAGGATATGGATCGAAGCACAAGAATAAGCAGGCAACGAAAGTGGTGGGGGAGAAGGATCATAAAGGAGAGAGCCATTATGAGAAGTGAATGAAGGTGTACTTGTGAGCTGGAGTGCATAAAGGTGTCATATGGATGGAGTAATCCAGCCGAGTATGGAGTTATAAAAGATGAAAAGCCATCAGTTCATTCACACGTGCATCTTGTGCAGAACTGATCAGCAGAAATTCAGCCGTCACTCCGTTCTGTATTTATGGGTGACCCAATTATAGACCTGCCGCCTACCGCTACTCAACATGTGTATATGGAAATGAGATGTTTGTGATATATGGAATGCATACTTTGCTCAATACGGCCAATCCAGGGTTATTTCTCATATACGCCATGTTGTTTAATTGGAAGAGGGTTTTTTTGTGCCAGAGAAGGCAGCTGTATGGAGATGAGAGCGGCCATGAATGGATGGACACAGGAAGAGATGAATGGAGGCCAGGAAGGCGTTGAAAGAGGTACTTGGAAGACTGAACTGCAACGTGCCGCAAGAGACAGAATGCCAGCGACATCATTGACTCAATTGCATCTAAATAATAGCCAGGTGCCTTTATTCATTACACTAATTTCATATTTAGAGCTGGGGCGATCATTTTCCTTTAATCAATTAGTCAATTCATGAAATATATTTTGATAAAAAAATGGAAGTTGATTGATAAATGAAGGAGGTTTACACGCTGGCAGAACTTGGATCGATTGGTGGTAGAACATATGTACCGATCCAAAGTCAATGCCATTGTGTACCTGAGATAATTTATCTCAAAACTAAGAGTCATTTGAAGAGTGGCCCTCAACTCAGTATCATTTCCCGTTATCCTCCAGCACAGTGTTATCTATCCCTCATATCTATTCTAAATTAAACTGGTTCTTATGCTACAACTTTTCGCCTAGCTTCGTGAAATGCCACCAGTTGTTGAGCAAAAACCTCCTGAATGAAGTTGACTTCATATTAAACCATTAAATTATGATTATTATAAGGTTATTGTGGGTTGTAGGTGTTGGACAACGCCGACAGTATGACCTGTCCATTTTGCAGACTTAATTGGAAGTAAGCTAGCTAGGCTTTACTGTATCGAGCATTAACGTGATAGCTAGCATCGCTCTGACCGTTAAGGTCCTTCATTTTTTCTTCTTTGCTGCACAGTTGCGACCGGTCACAAATTGTTCGAATACTTTTGTTACCCACATGACGCGCTGTGTCGCCATGGCAACTCAGATGCTCACTAGCCACTTTGCACAGATATCGTGAGAAAAAAAATCACTGATCACGGGGAAGCCCCTCACGGCCGGACAAAATTCCGGACATTTCAGAAATTCATCTGGTAATCGGGGAGCAGCTGATTGGTTGTCACGCCCCCCCTTTACACTGCATGACAAACGAAGCTGGGTTTAGGTTGCACTGAAAGTCCAGAATTTTTATAGACAGCATAAAAACGGTTGGACTTGGTTAACTCATTTTGATCCAGAGCATCACGTGAACAACCCATGTGAACCATCCCTCACAGACCAGTTCACCAGGAGCATTCTGACCCGAAGCAATGTGAATATCCACAGTATGAGCAGAATTTATGCACAGTGTGCTTCTCTGTGTGACTCACCATGCTGTCTGTTGTTGACACCCTGATGAATTAAAATTCCGCCAGAAGCTGCCAGGGCACCAAACACGTCCCTATCTTAAGGTGAATTTGTAGCTGCAGCAGTCCACAGTGAAATTAATGAAATTAATCAAGTGCATTATAAATTAAATGTATTATTATTATTATTATAATCCAAATAATATGTTATTGGCTTCCTGCTGTTAGTGAACCTCTGACACACGTACTATTCTTGTAAGCAATTAATGACTATTCAAGCAATCTTTCAGTGAAACAATCCTTGGAAATACTAATCATCCTTTTCTCCATTCTCTGACGTTTTACAGACACTATTAATAAGAACATGAGGCCGAGTCTGGTTTAAACCCTAACCCTAACCCAGATTGTTCTTCTTCTTTATCAGTTGTAGCAGAATGGGCTGTCATTTGAGGAAGAATGGGATTCCTGATTAATTTGCTGTATGGTAAACAACCTGGTTGCTGAATCACAAGATATGTAAAACCTTTACCTTATAATCTTTACTGTAAATTACACAGACCTCATCTCTTTCACACATTTTGAATAGAATTGCACAACATAATCTTGCCTTTGTCGTTGTCAACAGTTTGAAGATGTTGTACGGAATGGTCACTTCGCTTAACTGAGAGTTGACATGTGGCAGTGATATCTAATAGTGCATCTTACAATTATATATTAGATACCTCCTCAGAAGAAGTGATAGAGGGGAAATAAATAGCTAGAGGAACTGTAAACCTGTGTGTTTTCTTCCATATATAATCTTCTTCCTTTCCCCTCAGCTATCCTTTTTTCCCTATCTCACATTGGTGTGTGATAAAGCATTTGCACAACAGATGTGGATTTCTATACACAGAAACCCTGTTTTGATTTTCTGTCACACTTCAGCATTTGTACAAACACTGGAAGTTCTCTTATCTCACAAAATCATTCCTTTCATCTTGAAATTTGTTTCCTCAATCTGTAGATCTTATAGAGAGGGCTTTGTACACATCTCAATTTGTTATACGTTTATTTTCTTGTGACACTTACATTGCCTCCCCGTCTCTGATACGAGCAGAAAAATGTTTTCACCTGAGCAGAAGATGTGGAGGACCGTGCAAGAAATGCTCCGATTCTGCTCTCTGAAGGATACGTAAATGGACCTCTAATCAAAGCTGATGGAAACGGAAAAAAGCACAAACAACCATGAAGAAGTAGGAGAAATAGTTGGTGAGCAGATGTGACGAATGTACAATATGAGAGTTTTTGAATTTTCTCTCTACCCATAAACACGGAGAAAGATTGTCTTTCCCGCTCGAATGAGGTTGATGACATCCGCGTTTGACTTACATTCTACGTTGTCACCATTACCGCAGTTTCAGATGTGGTCTAGTAAATGTATTTACATTATCTGCTGATTTCTTGTCATGTAACTTACACTGTTTTCTCTTATTTATTATTTTTATATGTGATTATGTGGTTGACGAGGTCCGTCTACCTCAGTTATAGTGTGTGAAAGGAGTGTGTTGTCTGCACATTTCAGACAGAGAAAGAAAGCGCCGCTGACATTTACTTAGTTCTAGTCCTCTAGGCTTTTTGTGGCCCACATTCAGAATAGGAAAAAAGGGAACACTCACTCTTGTTCTGTGAAACTTTCCCCTGTTGTCTTTAACCCATAACAACCCAGACCCATTTCTCCTTGAATGATAAATATAAGGAACAAGAAAGGACAAATAGACCGCTTGGAACGCATTTCTGAAATTATTTTATCCACGAAAAGTTCATATCAGTGTTTCCCCTACCATTATATTAGGGGTGCCCCCCCCTGAAGGTCACGTTAATTTTATTTTCCATATAGCGTCAGATCACAACAGAAGTCCTTTCAGGATATCTTTCCTATAGAACAGTCTATACCTTTTATCAAAAAAACTAAATAGTCTCATGTTATTTATCTTATTTACACGACGGCATGTCATTTCTGTCTCTCGTGGTCGCGCGTTTACAATTCTCTACTGCTCTCTGTAACGCATACAATGGGGTTTCGCTCCGATGCGCACTAGCGCACACACACACACACACACACACACACACACAGACTAGTGTACGCACACACAGGTGAGCACACTCCCACCAGCGGACAGAGATCACACGTCGGAAAATATGTCGCGTCAACCACCAGATAGTGTGTGTGTCGGTGTCCGTCAAATGAATTAATCTAATTTGTATTTGTCATACTTTGCTACAATTGTTCATATTTTACTCAGTTGTTTGGCAAAAAACAATTTTTTTATTGTTACTTCCCAACTATATAATAATAATACATTTAATTTATAGCGCATTTGTATCAAATCTCAAAGTGCTACAAGGTAAAAGCAGATAAAAGCATCAATAAAAAAAATATAATAATAACTATATAAAAACCTGACCAAAAAGCAGCAATGTTAATTAAAGTTATAGGTTTTGCGAAAAAGGAAAGTCTTAAGTTTCTTTTTTAAATTTGTCAGTCGTCTGTGGAGCCCTCAGATGGTCAGGGAGGGCATTCCACAGACGAGGGGCAGCAGAACAGAAGGCCCGATCACCCATGGTGCTGAGCTTAGTCCGGG